>JAAIXJ010000441.1:0-73111 GCA_013403705.1 Heliconius hermathena
TGCAACCGCACCGCTCGCACCCCCCCAGCTACGCCACTGGTATAGAGTCATAATATAATGTTACTTATTTAGATAACGTATAAAAATTTTAACGTAGCGGGACTCAAACCCGCGCCTCCTGGAAAATGTTAAGAATAATATAATGTTTCCTATAAATCCAATCAAAAAACTTTTAATGTATTGAAAATCATACAATAAATTTAAATAAATTATAGCCTATAAATCCAGAGATTACGTTAATTTCCATCTCGCTTATCGCTAGATAAGGAAAGTGACAAGATACAGTATGAGTTGTAGAAAGTCATCCATTAGATAGTGTTTTATCTTTCATCTCCGCTCTTGTAAACAATACGTTTTTATATTAATAAATGCATAGAATACGATATGCGATACATCATTGATATACATGTAAATTATTTATTAACATAGAGTTAAAGTTAAGCCGAATTCTGAAGGCGTTGCGTGTTGATTGGCGAACTAAACTAAAAACTAAACACGAGAGGGAGGCAATGAAAATATTAAATATTTCATTCTTCCGAGTGAGAATCAAACCCACAACTGTCGCGTTGACAGTAAATACGCTTGCAATGGTAAAGCGCAGCGTTGAGTTTCGTCCCTCAACAACTACTGATTCTTAGTACTAGGTCCTCTCTATTTATCTAGAAATGCGGATTAAAACCTAAAGCTAGAATAAAAAAAACCTGACTATCCATTCGCATTATAAGACCACAATTTTCAAAATAAAATCTATATTCGTCTCACCCAATACACCTCCAAGTTTTTGAATGACTAGCAACATGACGACAGAGAGCAACGCTAGGGCGGCGGTCACGGTGCGCGCGAGAATGCCCTCAGTCAACGGACTCAGTCTGAGTCGCAGCCAGCCGTGCATGATGTCTTCCACTGCCACTAGAGTGCAAGCGTTTAACACTGCGGAGAGCGAGCTGCGGAAATTCGGGCTAGTATTATATAACAGCCATTTAGTCATAATACTCTAGATAGGTATATATAGGTAGTACTCTAGATAGATAGGTAGTACTCTAGATAGATAGGTAGGTACTCTAGGTAGATAGGTAGGTAGTACTCTAGATAGATAGGTAGTGAATTTAATTTTTAAAGTCATTGCATTATTAATAATGTGCCACGATTATAAAGGATATAATATAAATCAGCTTCTCCTCGTATCAGCAGACAGTTCGTTTTCAAAGATTAGTATGAAAGATTTCTTGTTTATTATATTCAAAATACATCGTTGAATTGTTTCAACACAAAATGTTTCTAATTCAAGTGAGCGCAAAATGTGAAATGTGGGCAATTTTTTTTAAATTTTCTTTGGTTTACAGGATGAGACAGAAATGTGTAAAATATATATAAAATAATAAAGAATAAAAGAAACTCTTTAATTAATTAAAAATGTTATTAAGTGTAGTTGTACCTTTTGAATACGGCCTAGTAACAGTTTTGATATCTCTAATTTTATGTATTATATGTCAAAAATGTTAATAATTAGTATGGTTATAAAATTAAAAAGGGCTAAAATATAAGCAATAAGTTAATTATAACAAACAATTACTATAAAATGTAACTGATTTCAATGCAACGACACAGTACCGTCTACTCAAGAATACAATAAACAAAAGAACAACACAGTAAGCGATGCAATTCTAATTTAACAAGAAAAATGTTTGATGCACTAATTTAAGAAAGAACATAGATCAAAGGAGGCTACTACATCCACTTCTACACCAGATTCCCACAGCGACATGCACATGCAACTAGCAACATGCAACATGCATATCAATATAAAAAGTCATAATGCCTCAACCCAGCTCCGAATACTCCCGCCAAGAAGACGCCGGCGAGGCCGGGCAGGTGCTGCACGGCGGCCACGTGCGTGACGAAGGCGGGCAGCAGGCGGTCGTCCACGAGCGGCGCGCCGCCCGCCCGGCAGCCGCCGCGCACCCACGCGCCCCACGCCGCCAGCCCGCACCACACGCACAGCGATATGGCCAAGATGGCACCCAAGCAGAATATTGACAGAGCACTGGAATTATATTATTTCTATTTAGCTCCGCTGTATCATGTGTATAGCAGCCTAGGCTGATGGAACCTAATGAACATACATTTTTTACCTGTGCAAACGAAAATCCAGTTGGTTAATACCTTGCTGCTTCCTATTATTGATTACGGTGATGCTTGCTGTTTGGATATGAGTAAAGATCTCGTAAACAAGCTCGAACGGATACTCAACACCTGTATTCGCTATATCTTTAACCTGCGCAAGTATGACCGTGTATCATCTTGTAGGAGGCAGCTTGGTTGGCTATCGGTAGCCGATCGTAGAAAATGTAGGGTCCTTTCTTTAATTTATTCCATCCTTTCCGATCCCAATTTCCCCACCTACCTGTCTTCTGACTTTTCGTACCTTTCCTCTTTCCATGATAAATCCTTACGTTCCCAATCAAACCTTCTACTGTCAACACCACATCATACTTCTGGGTACATGTCAGACTCTTTTGCAGTTGCAGGAGTTCGACTCTGGAATGAATTACCCGAGCCTATTCGAAGAGCTCCCTCTCGTGAAATATTCAAACGCCGGGTAAAAGAATCCTTTTTCATAAACTCATAGTTATATATTTTTTATCTATCTACTCTTTTATTATTATTATTATTTATTTATATATATATTTATATAATGGTATGTTGTATATAGTTTATATTTTGTATATATACTCGTAATATTTATTATATATAATAATATATATTTATTTATAATGTGTATCATATGCATACACATAATATTATATTAGCATGTATATAATTATATCATATATTATAGTGTATTTATTACATATATATATGTATGTTGAATATTGTTTTTTTTTTTTTTTTTGTATTTTTTTTTTGCACACCTACACATTTTATTCTCCCACATGACTTAGGTTGGCTGGTAGAAAATGCTGTTTAGCGTTAAGCCCGCCTATTGTACATTTTTTGTATTAAATTTTGTGCAATAAAGAATCTAAAAAAAAAAAAACATGTAGGCATGCCGTTCCCCACTTCACATCAAATTCTCTACGCATTAGGTGTTAAATGGCGGAACTTAACGTCGCGCTTCTTGCCAGAGTAATTGTCTGAAATCATATTGATTGCGTATTATTTTATATCTCGCATAGTAGGGTAGGTAAGAAACTTAGTGTTAAAGCTCCAAGGCAGAGTGAGTGGCAGAACTCATTGACACATTTCGTCTTGTTCTCTGCTAGAGTATAATGGGTGTCCGATGGGAATGGGATTCCCGAATGGGAATCAACAGGGTAGGCAGAGGAAATCTAGTGTTAAGACACTCCGTTCCCCATTTTCCGCCATATGTTTCGAGGCATTGCGTGTTGAGTGGCGTAACTCATCGCCAGGCTTTTGCCTTGTTGCCAGAGCGAAGAAATGAAAATATTAATAAATAATCATTCATTCCCTCGAGTGAGGATCAAACCCACAACGGTCGCGTTACAATCACAGTCACTCCTAGTGCCACCACGCCACACAACGGCCTCTTTTTTTTATTGTAAGGTACAATAGTAAGTAAAGGTATAATCGTAATGCCTTTTTTTTTTGAAAACGTGATTTACGTATTAGGTATAAGGGAGTCAGGGTCAAGGGGGTCAAAAATAAAGCGAACGTTTTGCACTTGTTATAAAATTTCACGCTGACATCCACAATGGCATAAGCCTTAACCTAATTTTGTATATCTCAACTGGAAATCGTATACCATATATAACGTGAATTAATCACTTCGTCATTATTGACAAAGATAATAAGGTAGGTACAAGTAATTTATCATGAAAATTATACTTAGCACTCTTCTCATTTTACATAATAACTAATTTCACTTATGTAATAGCATAATATACGTACATTATAGCTTTCCCTTTGCTCGGTAGAGCGATATAACGCTGTACCATAGTCTGGTTGACAGAGTTAAAGCAGGTCCAGTACAGAAAACCTCCTATAACCGCACCCCACCCCGTTTGACGCTCGTATGGTGAAAAATTCCAGCTGCAAAATAATTGTCGTTTCTTTAAAAAAAAAAGTTTTTAGTTCCTATTATTTTTATTTCGCAAATAAAAGATTTATTTATTATGTAAGGTAATCATATTCGCCATCTCGGTACAGTTGTTGTCTCTCACATGATGGTCAGGACGTTATATTCCATTCGGGTGAATATATTTAAAATAATAGGTTTTAAGAGTAATAAAAAATATCCTAACATTAAATACCAGTATTAAAAGAAAATTAAACAATTCCTGTTTACTAGCGGCGTTGGGTTGGCTGTAAAGTGGAGAATGTGACCACAACTTTAAAATTTATACGGATAGAGCGAAAAGTTAAAAAGAAATAAGACAATCTTACTTAGATAAATCGAGCCGTCCAGATTCCTTAGCGATACCGAGCACAGCATCCACGCCACCGACAGCCATAGTACCCGCTGCTGCTACTAATAGTACTCCAATGAACATTATACCCGTTTGTACTGAATCTGTCCATACTACGGCTCTCAAGCCACCCTAGATTTGAAATAAAACAATAAATCAACTTCCTGAAATGTTTAGATTTCATACGATTTTGCTTTCAAATTGATATATTTTTTTAAAATAGCAATAATAGTAAAACTGTAAATTTTAAATCGATTTAAAAAATATCATGAATGTCTACTCACTAATACTGTGTAAAGACCACATATTGCGACCATAGCACCACCCACGATAAAAACATTGAAACCCGTTACTGAAAATGAAAAATACATACATTATAAATAGGGGATGTCTCAAATGTTGACGATAATGTTTAAAAATAAAACAAAATTAAATTAAACATATATGAAAAATATATATTAAGTAAAAGTATGACGATATTGTGTTTTTAAATATATACATTTACTCTTTCTTTTTTTTTTTGATAAATTAGGTACACAAAACCTTTATTTGCAATTTATTTGTGTACACAAATTATCAATGAGAACTGGCGTAGGTTTATTATGCCTTTATATTATATTTCCCTCATATTGTGTTCAAAAACTTTATGTAACTCTACAATAAAATAATCGTCCGTCCGTCGACCAATCATGCAATCGATGAAAAATAATAATGATGTCGACGGGTCACGGATGACGGTTCTGTAAATTATTTTTATAATTTTTCAAACTAAATCTTACCTTCCTGTATTTTTCTATTATATAATATTTTTTTATAATTTTTACGCATTGTTTTTATAGTTTATGAATAGGAGGAAGCACTTGTCAAAAACAAGCACTAAAAAATACATCGATGTCTCAATGATGTTTTAATAATTACAGCGAGGGAAGTAAAGAGAATGGAAGGCGAACACCTCCTAATTTAAAATTAAATATAAAAATATTATAATGTCCATTTTAGAATTGAAAAAACTCTACATTTATATATATAAACTTACATTGATTAAATGCTAATGCAGGAACATAAACAACCATCGGCAGGAACAATACCTGGTGAATACAACATTTACATTTATTATTGATGTACGTAACGAAATTAATATTAATACAGAATATTAACGAAACAAAAATATTGTTGAATCATATAAAAAATTATGTAAAATAAATATTATTATAAAAGATTTATCAATTTTATCAAATTATACTTAATTTATCACACTTTGTACATAAGACCGAAAATACAAAAATAAGATTTATATATGTATTTAAAAAAATATACATTTCCTAAAAAATAATTTCTTACGAAAATTATTCCAAACTCGTATTATTTTTTTAAAAAGAACCCGATAAAAATAATTATATCCAAAGTTAGTCGTGAAATGGTCAATTGACCATTGTCCGCGCACGTTGACTTCAACGTGAGTAAAGTCCACCGTGGAGACCATCCTTGGCCGACAATTAGAATCTATAAATATGTTTATACTACCGCATTAAAAATAACGAATAAACAATATAGTTTCATTTAATTTGGCTATCTATCACTTCCTACATATTTATGATTTGTTCATCGCATCAAGATAGGTATCAATCAAATATATCAAAACAAATGAAGTTAGCTGAGATGATAATTTATCGATAGGTAACGAAATTTTAAAGGTTTATTATCAAAATAAGTCCCTTAACATTTCGAATGCAACGCTTGAAATGGTTTTAAAGTGTGAATTACATGATTTTTCTATATTATAGGTATTATATGTATAGTCTCCAAGGAGTGAAACAAAGTGATATGGGAGTGAAAGTAGGTGACCTGAATGTGAATTGCCTGCTGTACGCAGATGATGCAGTGCTTATTGCATCATCAGAATGCGAGTTGCAGGCATTGGTCACCACTCTGAAAGAAGGGTGTGAATATAATGGTCTAAGCCTCAATGTGAATAAGACAAAGGTTCTGATTTTTGAAAGAGATGAAGAAAGGACGGAATGCAAGATCAGTGTAAATGGTAAGATATTAGAACAAGTGAATGAAGTGGTATACTTGGGAAGTATGTTCAGTAGAGATGGAAGATACGAGATGGATGTGGAAAGGCGTATTGCTGCCGGTAACAGAGTTAACGGAGCCTTAGCTGCATTGATGAGACGGCGAAACGTCAGCACAGCTGCGCGTTTGGCCGTACACAATGCAGTTTTGGTACCGACTCTGTTATACGGCAGCGAAACGTGGGTATTACAGAAGAAGAATGAAAGAAAGATGAATGCTGTGGAGATGCGATCTCTTCGTAGGATATGCGGAGTCAGCTTAGCTGATCGAATCCGCAATGAAGAGGTACACAGAATGGCAGGTACTAGCGAGGATGTCACAGTGAGAATGAAGAAGAACGTGCTCAGCTGGTTTGGGCACGTCGAACGAATGAGTGATGAAAGAATGGCAAAAAAGATTTATGATGGAAAAGTGAGCGGTAAGAGAGGTAGGGGGAGACCTCGGTTGACCTTCGAAAACACAGTATCAAAGATACTGGAGGAAGGTCACGTAAAAAGCATGAGGACCCCCCGAAGGGCATGTATGAAGAGGTTGATGACAGTGGACGAGGCGAAAGAGGTATGTAGAGACCGTAGCGTTTGGCGCTCCGTTCTATCTGACTACCCCGCAAGGGATAAAGCGTGAAGCTAAGTTAAGTTAAGTTAAGTTATATGTATAGGCCTGTTATGACTTTAGTAGAACATATTAAAAAATATTGTAAGAATGAATGTGACAATAAATTAGGTCAAAAATAAAGTGACATTGTATGTACATATAAGTTCACATGTTTCTCCCACTTTTTTCTCTACATAAAAGTTCTTATAGTGCATCGTTGTGGTTGCTGAAATGTATTACAAAAACTACCACTTTTACACAGCATTGTCAGGTGCAAACAATAGACGATTATACTTTGTATGATATTCAAGACGAGGCAAAAGTTTATTTATATTTTTTTACATATATCTCAATATCATTTGAATATAAGCTTTATAATGAAATGTAAAAAATGTACTAAATAGTACGCATCAGCTTTAGATGGTCTCTGTTATGTAAAAAAACAATAATCAGCTAAATCTGGGCAGAATTTCCCGTAATGTTAGTGTGTAGCTGTGGTTCGCATATACATATTCATATATTTTAACACACTAATAACAAAGAAAAAATACGAAGATGATGAAAAAATCTGTGAATTTCTTAAATTATAATGTATGTATATCCAATATAAGTGAAATAAAAAAATATATATCCAAAAATTATAATAAAATAATAGTCAAATACATCAATGTAATACTTAAATTCTTCTAGTATATTGTAGTATATTCTACATCGTTGAACGATATTGGAACTTTGAAATAAAGAACTAAACATTAAAATTTAATCATTAAGTTACTTTAAAGTAATTATAATGGTACCTATAATAAAATAATAAAAAATATATTTTATTGAAAATCACACTTTTCATTCACGACTATAACGTAAAATAAAAAATCCATAAATTAATAAACCCATAGTTGTGTCGGTGTTCACTGACTTGTGAAGACATTTGCGTTTATCTGTTTTCGCAATTATGTAAATATGCTTACCTCGTCTAATAGAAAAAGAATTGATGCCACCGCACGAACATGACGATTGAACCGAAGTTCTAAATACTGAAACATTTATTAAAAATTATGATTTGTTTATAATACATTCAATATATCTTTTTGCATTATTCTTCTATTATTTTTTTTAATTATTCATATTTACAGTAACATTACATAAGTAACCACAGACATGACAAACGCATGTTAACTAAATATCTATTTAAATGAAACGTAGGTATATATTTTTGTCTTTTAATCATTAAATATTTAAATTGGAGATATATAAAATATATATTCATTTACAATTTTTAAACTCGTCACTATATTAGATACTGCAGCAAAAAAGTGGAAAATTATGTACATTGCGTGCATGTACCTAACATTTAACGACGATCGCAATAATTTATGTCTCAACTAGCGGATCTTTGAGTATACGCGCGGCTTTATTCCTAGCGTACAAAGTCCATTATACACAAGTACTTGTCAGGCCCCCAGTGAGATACGAACAAGTTAAGATAAGATCTAAGGTGAATCAAACACGATAAAAACAGAGAGATAGATAGATATACGATCGTACATCTCGACATATTTCAAATATTTTATCTAATATTGAGACCAGTCGTGGCGCATCGGCACAAAGTGTGACTGTAAAACCGACTGGTTGTAGGTTCGATCCCCACTCGAGCAGATAAAATATTTACTTAAATTTATATTTCCATTTCTTCGCTCTGGTGTCGAGGCAAAGCGCGGCGTTGAGTTCTGCCACTCAACACGCAATGCCTCTAGAATTCGGCAGAAAGCGGGGAACGGAGTGTCTTTACACTAGATTCCCTCTGCCTACCCTGCTGTGTGCGGGATACAGCGTGAAGCTGATTATCTAATATTAATTATTATTCCACTTTCATTGTTCTACTTGTAGAGTTCGCTCTTGAACAATGAACGTTAAATGTTTTACTGACAATTTAATAACTTATTTGTAGATATAATATGTATTATACGTATTTTAGTATACATGTATTTAGTCATGTTAGTTTTCATATCGATCGTGATTGCAGAAATAATATAGCTGAGCACAAATGCAACATATTAGATACAATAGTCTTAGCCAACATAGCGGACAATCAGAAATAAAATAAAATTATGATTAATAATATACGAGTACTTTGATGTTTCACTGTTTTGAGAAACGATGATTATCTCTGAGATCTTTAATTGAAAACCTACTGTTAGTACGACGACTTTATAAGAACTTGAGGTTGTTGATTCAAGTTCATTAAAATACAAATTATGAATAAATCAAGGAATTAATAATGTTACTCAATAAGAAATGTTTGAGATTCATCACAAATCAGGTTTCAAAATAAGAGACAACATAAAAAGTCACTTTGTACTACTTAAATAAATAATAAATGAGCTTATGCTTTATAGTCTAAACTTACTTCATAAGAGGAGGATAGCCTCAGCGTGCAGAACACAGGCAAGTACACAGTGGCTACCACTATACAGCTAAGTATCACACCAAAGATCACGAGCCAGTATTGGGTACCGTAGTTGTATATTTCCGCCGGCGTACCCAATATTGTCACACCGGAAACGTAACTGTGTAAATAAAATTTTATATTATAATATTAATTTATTAAAAAATAATTAATTAGCTCGTAGACGTGTGAATGTAAACCACGACAGTTACGCGTTCCAATCCCACTCAGTTAAATGAATTATTTAATATTTTCATTTGTGTCGCTCTGGCAATAAGACAAAACATTGCGTTGTGTTCCGCCATTCAACACGCGTTACCTCGAAAATTCGGCGGTGCGTGGAGAACGAAGTGTCTTAACACTAGGTTCCCTCTGCCTGCCCTGCCTATATACAGACTACGGTGTGAAGCTAAAAAAATAATCTTAATTTAAAATCCGAGTTAAATACCTAGGTGATCAAAGCAACATACGCTTTTAGTATTATAACTTTTATATGTTAAATAATGTTTATTTAATTTTTCAAATAAATGTTTATGTGATTTTTTTTCGTTATTTCTAGATACTAAAGACCTTAGATTACTAAACATTCCTTTTTATACATAAGCCAAAATATTACATAATTTTTATTTATGTTACCGAGTTCCCTCGTAATCTCCATACAATCTTGACAGATAATATTATTCTTTAAACAAATTACCCACTAAAATGTGCGATAGTGCAAAATACACACTAATGCACGAAGTAATCTGTTTCTTAAGTCTATGCGTAACAATATATGTATATACATCTTTACTTAAAAGAAACAACTGTAGCGTTAAGTAGCACCCAACCAACTATCTTAAAAAATATTTTTCGTATAATTTTAAAATTATAATATTATTAGTAATTATTCATAACTAATAAATAAAACGTTAACTAAAATTACAATAATTTACTCTCAGGTGCAAAAAAAATCGTTTTCTTTTATAAATATTGAGTGTATGTATAATATTTATATATTCTTTTTATTTTTTTATTTTTTTTTCTGGTTACAAAGTTTTTTATTTTTTTTATTTCTTTTGTTTGGTTTTCTATTATTGCAATCCTTGATATTATTTATTTGTTACTCCTATCTTATAATACTAATTTGTCACTTCTATGTATAATTCTTCGGATGTATACTACTATAATAGTCATTTTGTTCTGTTTGTTACCCACTGAATATATTATGTTATGTTTGTTTTATTTCTACGTAACTCGATGAAGTGACAGTTGACAGCGGACAGCGACGTTAGCATAGATATTAATATGACAGATGACATGCTAATATTGGTTTTGTTGTACGCTTTCAATTTATTGATTTATTTTGTTATTATTATAAGATGGTTATTTTAGAAAAAACTGCTGATAGGTGTTTAAAGTTTATGAAATATTATTGATTTATTCAATCAATTATTTGCATTAATCTATAGATTTTTTTTTAGTATTTTTTATTATTATTATTATTTTTATAATTATTATTTTCGGTATTAGTATTTTATTTCATATATATATTTATTAGTTATACATATTTATATATAATTATTATTATTTATTTATTTTTATCTTTCTTTTTATCTTTTATTATATATAAATATTTGTGTTAAAGCATGCATACTGATGACAGTGCTAGTGATACTTCGAATTATTCAACCGCATCTGATGATAGTTTCCATAGCGTTCCCGAACCTCTCAATTCCTTCCTAGTTTCCAAATTTAATCCATTTCCCAAAAATTTCAATGTCGTCCATATCAACGCACAAAGTATTCCCGCCCATTATCCTGATTTCCTTGACTCCTTTGATGTAAAAAATATCCACGCCCTCCTTGTTTCTGAAACTTTTTTTAAGCCATGTTTACCTTCAACTGCATATGCTTTGCCTGGCTTTCATCTTATAAGGAATGACAGGACGGAAAAGGGTGGAGGGGGAGTGGCTATCTACCTTCGCAGCCACATTCCTTTTTCTATCCTAGATAAGTCACCTTCTATCTACTCTAATTCTGCTGAGCATATTTTGTTGGAAGTTCTCTTTGGCACCATTAAGGTTTTACTTGGTGTTTTTTACAGTCCTAACTTACATATCAATTATTTCGATTCATTTGAGGCCTTATTAGAAAAATATGTCCCTGGCGCTGACCACACCATCATAATGGGTGATTTCAATACGTGCCTGATTAAAAATGATTCACGTGCGAGACGATTAAACACTATAATCAATAGCTCCAATCTAGACATCCTTCCTACATACGCAACCCATCTGTTCCCTGGCTGTGCACCATCATTGTTAGATCTCATGATAGTATCATCTACAGAGCATGTAGCTATATGTGGACAAATATCAGCGGAAGCTTTTTCGTATCACGACCTCGTTTATCTCTCATACAAAATACGTCCACCAAAAGTGAAACCTACTGTAGTGATGCGAAGATCTTTTAATAATATGGATAACGAAAAGTTCATGCGCGATCTTAACAATATTGACTGGAATTGCATATTTAGTGCATTGACAGTAAATGATAAATTAAATATTTTTAATTCACTTTTAATTGAGCTTTTTGATATTCATGCTCCTCTTCGACCTGTGAAAATAAAACATCTCCCCGCTCCATGGTTAACTCAGGAAATTAAGCTTCTTATGGCTAAACGGAACACTGCAAAATCTAAATATAAGAAAAATCCCACAAATGTTAATTAACAGAAATACAAAATTCTACGGAACAAATGCNTAAACTACAATCGTCTCTCCCTCCAATTTTATTTAATAATATTTGTTTAGAGCCCAGTGCCAGTGTTGTGAATTTGGGAATCAGAATGGACAGTACATTCTCCTGGTCTCCTCAAATTGCCGAGCTTAGTCGCAAGATTTTTTGTGCATTAGGAAGTTTGAGAAGATGGAAGAATCTTTTGCCACTAAAAACAAAAATTTCCCTGTCTCAAACTCTTCTCCTTCCTATACTCGATTATGCTGACTCGTGTTACATAGATCTGTCTCAACAACTACTTAATAAACTTGAACGGATGCAAAACCTCATAATCCGGTTCATCTTTGGACTGAGGAAGTACGATCATGTAACGCAATACCGTTATCAACTTAAATGGCTAACTGTGAAAGACCGGCGGCACCTACATTCTCTTACCCTCCTTTACACAGTCCTATACCATCCCGTCACTCCTTCGTACCTCAAAGAACGGTTTAAGTTCTTGGGGTCGAATACCCTTCATTCCCAGCACCTCCGCTCCCGTAACAATAACCTCCTAGAAATTCCGTTATCTCGCACGAAATGTTATGGAGACTCTTTCACTATTAAAACAGTGAAACTTTGGAATGCACTACCAGATGAAATTAGACGATCTCAATCCGTTGGAATCTTTAAGCGTAAACTTAAAAAGTTCTACCTTGAACAGCACTCATAATCTGATCATATTATATGTGTTAT
The DNA here is from genome assembly GCA_013403705.1 of Heliconius hermathena. NCBI lineage: Eukaryota > Metazoa > Arthropoda > Insecta > Lepidoptera > Nymphalidae > Heliconius > Heliconius hermathena. The sequence continues at coordinate 13,000 of JAAIXJ010000441.1, forward strand.
ATACATAATTCATTTTCATAAGTATTGTATATGTATGTATGTATGTAGGTATGTATGTATGTATGTATGTATGTATATATGTATGCATGTATATATGTGCTCGTATGTATGTATATATGTATTAATATATTTATGTTTATGTGTATGTTAACTATATATATTTAGTTTGTGACAAATACTTCTTAATACTTTTTGCACCTACATAAGTGTCCTAATAATAGTTTACTATATCTTAGTGGTTGCCTGTAAGAAATCACTTGCAGTGATAAGGCCGCCATTGCACATATTCTGATAAATTATATATGGATAAGTAAAATGAAAACTTGTAAAGTCTTATGTGCAATAAAGTGTTATTTATTATTATTATTATTATTTAATTCTTATCGTTAGTAGTTCCATTCTTAAAACTAGTCTAATTAATAGTTCATAAGGAACTACTTATCACATTCAGTTAACAACTTAATAAAGTAATACATATATCAAATAGCGAGAAAACGCTTAGCGAAAAATTAATTATTTCTTGTATTTTAAACTAATAATTATTGGTGGACACAAAAAATGATGCATTATTGAAATTATAAGGCAATTAGATAATTCTCAATATCAAGCTGAAATTAATAATAAATATTCAGATCTACTACAGTCAAAGGACTGTATACCAAGGGAAGACAATTTTTTTTTTAAATCAACCCAGTCGAATGCATTTTTGCTGTATTTTGTATGAAATTCACCACGTATTCAAAACTTCAAAAAAAAATATGAAATAAAATTTAAATTACTAAATGTTTGGTAACCAAAAAAATATGTTCATCAAATATGGTGCGTTCCTCCTCCAGTTATCAACTGACAATTAATAAGAAACGACAGCTATCCGAATACAAATTATCTTAAAGAAAAAAAATGTATCCGTATTATATTAGAAGTCCTTATATCGTTATTGGACTGTAATTTTGTTATAAAAACTTTAATGGTCCCTGCTAAATTATTTCGACAAAAATAAGCGATTTTTAACATTTTTAAAGTGTTATTCCACACTTAGGAAAGAAAAATAAACATATAAAAATTTGAAAGTAGCAGGACTCGAACCCGCGCCTCCTGGAAACCGACCAGGCGATACGTTCACGGCCTGGTTCGTTTCAAGAAGGCGCTGGTTTGAGTCCCGCTACGTTCAAATTTTTATACGTTTTCTAAATAGGTAAAAATAAGCGATTTCGAATAGTTTCATAACAAAGTTAGTTCAAATATATCTTTAGCAATTCATAAAATAAACTTATAAAAATAAACCACCACCAGCCATGGTAAACTAAAATAAATTGCTTGCGCCTAATCAATTAATCATTAATTTTAAAAATGTAGGTATATTTTTATTAAGATACTCGCTATCATTAAACAAAACGGCGGCAGGGAAAAATATTTTATGCTAAATGTCAGCAGGTGTATAATATAGGTTTTCGCTTCAAATTAATACTTTAAATTATTAATTTTACACTTCAAATTAATCAAATTTATACATTTAAGCGTCAAATTCACATTTTGAACTATAAATTAATCCAAATTACAAAAAAATAATTTTCATTTATAATTAAAATATTAGCGACCAAATTAATAATTCTAAGATATTTTAAAGCATAATTATTATTACAAAATTCATTTGCTAAATAATTTAATATAATTCCCACAACAATGCTTCGCAAACAGAGAAGTGTAGTATTTAAGTAATTTAAAAAAAATCAGCTTCACGCTGTATTACGCACACAGCAGAGTAGGCAGAGGGAACCTAGTGTTAACACACTCCGTTCCCCACCTTCCGCCGAGTTCTGGAGGCATTGCATGTTGAGTGGCGGAAATCAACGCCGCCCTTTGCCTCGACACCAGAGCGAAGAAGTGAAAATATAAATTTAGATAAATATTTTATTTCCTCGAGTGGGGATCGAACCCACAACCAGTTACACTATTACTAATTAAGCAGTTTAGTGATAATTGTTATCGAAAAAACATACCTAGCTATGAGAGACATGGCCACTGGGAATGTGGACATAGCCTTGCCTCCGAGCAAATAGTCTTTAATGTCCAAAATAGCTTTAGTTCGAGAGCCCACTGCGCTGTACCAGACACCACCGGCGCACGATGAAGCACAGAGCACCCCAAACGCCACATAATCTCCAACTCCGAATCCTCCTTCTTCCATTGTGAACGCCATTATTAATACCTGTAACCAATATTTAAAAATATTTTTATTTAGTAAATTGTGTTTCAATATTATACAAAACTTATAAAATATGGTTGATATAGGTAATAGTAATTGTAAAACGGGAATTAATACTGTTCGAAATTAGATATTTGTAGTAATTGTACAAAATAACTAATTCACTTCAGTTAATACTAGTCTACCTATTACCTATACATACGATTATGTAGTCGAATAAATTAAAAAATTAAAATAAAACGAGTCGATTAACATCTGTATTTATTTAGACCTTCTACATTTTCATTATATTTTTTTCATATTCTTCAGTAAACATGTATATATATAATACATATCACAAGATATTTATGTATTAGATAGGGTACCAGTAATCCACTATCTTAAGAAAATGACATGCATATTTAAAATATGTATATCATTTTCTTAAATATTATATTTTTATTTCAGTTATGTNATTTCTTTTAAATTTGTATTAGCCAAAATAAAAAAAATCTCCCGCTCTCCAGATAGATAGTACTAAACATAATTATATTTAATTATCAATTAAGACAATATATGGGTGCCGAATACAAATTTTGTACTAAGATGTAAAAAAATATTGTAATTATTACTGATTTAAAAATGAAAAAAAAAAACTTTTTAATTAAGTCTGTTGTAATAAAGGCCTTTCTGGCCCTTGGCATTTATTGTAGAGGAGTTCAATTTTTTTTTTAATTTAAAATAAATCAAGAAAATAGCATATATATCTTGCATAAAAATAATAATAATTATCGACATTTCGATAAAGGAGAAATGCAGTTTAAAGGAAACAGTTATTGATATTTGTTATTTTAACAAAAATAAGTTAAATTCGATTAGTTACATAATAAAGTTACCAAAATATATCTTTAAAATAAACTAAAATATAATAGCTATCAAGGTAAAAAAAATAAGCAATACCTCAAGCCTCTTAAAAGGTGTAGATATTTTCATTAAATCCCTCGCTTTTGATATACTCTTATTCACCATTCTTCAACAAAATATTGGGAGAAAATTATAATGTGATTAAAACATTTACGTTCCCCACTTTTCACCTTTTCTGGGGGTATGTTGGATGGCGGAACTCAATGCCGCGCTTTTGCCTCGTCACCAAAGCGAAGAAATTAAAATATTAAATATAATAGATATTCCATTCCCCCAAGTGTATATAGTTTAGTCTTCATAATTTAAGAAATTTATATTTACGTCTATTTTCGAAAGTTACAAAAAGTGTTGATCTTTGGTGCTTCACGTAATTTCTGTAAAATTAGTAAAAAGTGGAAGACGAAGAAGGCTGCGTCGGGAATTTAGATTATTGTTGGCTACTAAGCTTGAAAAAATGTCTCAGTATACCTCTTATATTTAAACACATTATTAATTCTCAACCACTTTGAAAATAATTCTTCCATGACAAGAGCGATATATCAATTTCCCTCAAGTTGACAAATAATTCAAACACATTCACAAAATGATTCACTAATTTTGTGTTATTTACAACATCAACTAAAGCAATACAATCACTTCTAAGGTCTATCATAAGGGACTCTTGAATATAAATGTGTTTTTTTTTATTTCGCATATACCTAATGTGTCTAATGAGTCGGTGCACTTTGTGTATCTGCCTATGGTTCGAAATTGGATATTTCAATACCTTGGCCATCTTGGTCCTGGTTAGAAGTAGAACTCTGGGTTCAATATTCTAATTCACCTTCAGTGTGTTCCATTTCTACACCAGTCTCTTTCTATCTCTCCCTCACCTTTACCAATTGGTCAATGTATCTATACACTACATTACCTTCTGTGTTTCAGTTCTGTAACTACCATAGTGGGGCATCCACTTTTGCGCTTCTATATCTATTTCTCTCTATTTTCTTGCCGCAATCTTTTCAATTTGCCGTTTTCTTTTCCTTTGCCTAATAGTATTAGGACGCACAGGGTCTATCAATGTACTTAATTGATTCATTCACAGTTCTGCTGGACTTTGGTTTGTGGCTGAACAAGGAGGAGCTTCCAGACTTAGCAAAATAATTATTTTTGTGCCGTTGTCATTTTATTTACTTATCTCATTTCTGGTCATTTTCAAAAAGAACCTATAATAATGAGAACTATTCGATTATCTACTTATTGGTAGTCACTGACATTTTTCTATTTTCAAGATAACTTCCACAAGAACTAATAATCCGACTAGTTTTCTAATCTAACAATTTATGAAGAGGTAAAGTTGCCTTATGATGTATTAAACGCTCATAAAAATTATAGAGCCCTTAAAATTCTTGTAATTGCTGCACATTCTTAGACAGTACCGGAGTATTACCAATTGCCTCTATTTTACTAGCCGCAGGACGTGTGCCCCCAGCGTTTAAAACAAAACTCAAGAACTATACACTATTTTGAGCAAATCTACATTTGACCTTATTTAACCTCAGATTTACCTTCGCTATATATTATAGTTCAACACAATGTATAGACAATTGTATAATTCTTCATAAGAGTGTCTCGTTATTATAAACAGCTTAATTCGATTTATCAACTTCGGTCGCATTTATTAGGCTTAAATTTTATTTAATTGTAAATTTCTAAAGCCTGTACGTTATAGTACCTTCATTCGCCTTAGTTGTACGTATAGTGGCTTACCAATGTATCAATAAGAGTTTCACATCTAACTTCATTTGTTTGTAATTGTGTTGTGTGCAACTAATTAGTAAACTTGCGCTACGCAAAGAGTAAAAAAGTTTCTTCTTGTATTCTTAATTTATCAATTCAATCGGTCTATGTAATGTCGAAAATCTATATTCCCTAGTGAAATTTTACTGATTGTAAATGTATGTGTGTGCTTATGAACCTGAAGTAAAAAATAAGTAACTCGTCGCCGCTGTTGTATTTAAGCACATTATTAATTTTAAAATATCAACCTTTTTAATATCGATAATTGTATGGACTAGAGCATTATATCAGTTCACTGTCCTTTATTAGGTATTGCAAAATTAAGTAAGTTGTGGGTGCCTTAATAATTCATAGCTAACTATTGAAATCTATACTAATATATTAAAGCGGAAGTGTTTGTTTTTTTGTTTAAGCGTTAAGATCTCTGAAACTACATGAAAGCTACATTTGTCAGGAGTGCATTAGGCCATATAATATCATTGTGTAATTCTTAGTTAGCCTCAAATAACGAAATACCAATAATAATAATACGAAGACGCGGAAAAGAAGGCTTCCTTCTTATCCGATTATTAATAAAATCTGAAAATTGATGTCCCTGGATTGATCAGTCTAATTACATTTTTTTTTTATATTTAGGTAATAATAATATTATTCTGTGTGTAATAATATTCTGAAGTGCATAATTTCTATTATTAATAACTTTTATATTATTTAATAATGAAAATTAAGATCAATTGTTTATTCATTTAAATTCCAGGATTTTTTTAAATTAGTTATCTATTTTTAGTTATATCTTGCTCCATAATAATAAACGTATTATAGATTAAAAAATATCTTAATATAGGTACTTACGTATATACATAAGCTAATTGATTTCAAATTGACAGGTGATTAAACAAATGCAAAAAACTAGTCCATATAATACAAATAATTGACGTATAAATTAAAACAATATTTTGTTAGTATTATAGTACTACGATTTTTTTCTACCAATTTAATTAAAAATATTAAATTTCAAAATAACCATTTTATTTAAAAAAAAACATTATTGTCATACATTTCTTGCAATTAAAAAAATATATAAATATATATAATACAATAAGACATTTTCCTCTCCTCTTGTCAAAGATTTTGTGGTTGTAGGTGAAACCCCCGAGCTTGTTTTATCTAATCTTACACGCAAAGCGAGATAGATATTCAAATAACTTCCCTTCAGTGATTGGGAATCAAACGTACAACCGAACTGTCAGTTACTACTGTTCAAGAGTGTCACAATCGTGTCAACAGTTTTTCCTTGTTTTAGTCATTAGTGAATAAAGAGCATTTTTTTATATTACTTTGTCATATATGTTTAAAATAAATATTTACAGTATTACAGTGGCGTCCAAAGATCTGAAGCAATGCGCATACGCAAATAAATATTTTCCTATAATACATTAATTTTAAATCGTTTTAAACTTAGCTAACGAACAAATGTTTTAAAATTAATTACCTTATTTTAAAATCTATGTAGAATATATACCTACAAAATGCCTGTGGAAGAATATAATTAAATTCTTAGCATATATGGTATACTGCCAATGATGCAAGGGCGACAATGTCAACAAGTCCACTAGTTCCGACAACTTTCACTCAACATCGTGTCTCGTGTAAATCTATTGCACTGTGCAAAAAACATCTGCGTTCACATTCTCGGTAAAAAAAAAATAAAAGTGAATTGAATTCCCCGCGCACTGTATTATAGATAACTGTCAATGTCAACCTTAACACTTACTGTAGTACTTGAGTAAATAATATACGTAATTTATTAAAGCAAATCGTCCGGCAGTATCGACACGCGAGCAATAGGCAGCTTTTACACTAAATGAATTAAACACAGTCTCTGTTGGTCGCACACATGACGGAATTAGTAGCACAGTTTTAAAATACGACGCACACATTGGCGCCCATACATCGCGAATACCGCCATCTCCGATATACGTAAAGCTACTGTAGCGACGTCTATCGATGAACTAATACTATTACTAACCACACCACCACGTGGGAACGTGGAAATTACCAATATAGCTATTAATTTAAAATATTATTAATATGGAAATTTATTACGTGAAATCATGCTATCACGATCGATTCCTCAATAATTGAATTAATAATGTAAATGTTATTTATAAATAATTATTTTCAGTTTAGTTCAGTTCTTATTTTATGGCATTTCAAGGGTGCCAATTATAATAACTTATTAATAATATAAAACCTCATTGCTTGTTAAAATAAAAAATCTATTGTCATTTTGTATTCTTTACACATTTTTTACGTACTATCTTTTGGAGTTTACATACAGCTATAAAATGCCGCCAAAATCTAAAGAGATTGCCACTAAAAAGCTTTTAACCCAAATAATACGACCTAATATTAGTGACTTAAGTCTTAACTATACCCCATCTGACGCAGTTGAAGGTAATCTTGCTATTTAACTTATTTGCTGATCTGTTATTAACAAGTAATCCAGTTACACAATATAATTATGAAATATTATTAAACTTAGAGACTAGACTAGTTTGACGAAAATATTTTTATTAGGATTCCAAGAACGAATAGAGACTGGGATACCCTGGACTCTCATAGAAGAAGCCGCACGACATCATAAATTTAAATGCTTGAAAAATTGTATTTCTAAATTGTCATTTTCACAGGCGCTTAAAAATAAAATAAGTAAAAGTATCCTTAGTGGCTTTCTTGATGAACAGTCCAATTTTAGTCTTCAAGAGCAGTGGGAAACCTTACTTCCTATGATTTTGTGGGACAATGAGAAATTTTCAAATGAAGAAAAGCAAATTTGCTTTCGAAACTGTAACTCATTGACAGATAAGATAACTCAATTATTAAAACGAGCAGTGCAACAAAATGATAGAGACCAATTAAAAAGAGATTTAAAATACGTCACAATTTTAAGGGTGCTGGATAGTAAGGTATTATAAAAAATTGTTTAAAATAAATCTTTTTATTAACTTTAATACCTATAAATTTTTATGTATATTTTTGTGTAGATGACAGAACTAGACAGTGGACTGAAAGATTTTCTTAATCTAACAATGCTGAATTTATGTGGTAATTATATCGTTGACGTGAATTTTAGCGTTATTCCGCCGGGATTACAAATTCTAGAACTACAGGCTAATGGTATTACTAGTGTGGATAAATTTGCAGAACATTTGCCTAATTTGATTTATTTAGGATTATCTAGAAACCTTTTATCTAATGGTTAGTAAACCTACAATAGTATTATTATTTTATTTTAAAATTTTGACTATAACATAATAACATTATAATAAAACAATAAATTTTAAGCGTTGTAGTAGCCAAAATTCTTCTTTAACTTCCTTATGATAAAAATATGATAATGTGACACCTTGTTATAATATCTGGTTTACGGTTTGAGAAACAATATATAATAAAATAAACACAAATTGTATAATTTACAGATGATGTCGACAAATTAGCCAAGTTGCCCACACAGCTCACTGTGCTAGATTTGTCTGATAATGACATCTGTGACCTAGAAAGTGTATTAGCAGCTTTATCAATGCTTCCAAGTCTTGTCTCTTTGCAACTTGTTGGAAATCCATGTTCTGTACGGTCTCTACTATTACCATCAATTAGTTCTAAGTGTCACGTATAGATGGCGTTCTTAACAATATTCATTTTACTTTACTTACTACCGGAACGTTAATACAATGCTTACTCTCATGCCCGTGTAATGCAATATAGAGCACATAGATGGCGATACAATATTTCTTTTACAAGAAAATATTGTTTAATGTAGATTATACTAAAAGTAAAGTGTGAATAATTTTTCAGAAAAAAAATGAATTCAAACTTTTACCAATTGATATTTTATCTATTTATATATAATAATACGCAAGTGAAAAATATGATATATAGAGATGATGTCATCCCGTCTAATAAGACATAAGACAATGAACTGTAATGGTAATAAATAGTACATAAATTGTAATGGTAATATCGTAAAACTTCTTTTTATAAAAAAACCGGTCAAGTACGAGTTAGATTCTAACGGCCCAACGAACGAGGTACCAATTTCAAGATTATTGGTCAATTTGAGGGTTTTAGATATTATATATTTAATTTAATAGAATATTTCATTTAAGTTAATTGTAGCTTGATCTCTATACGCGGTCTGTCTGTGGTCTGTCAAACAGAAGACAAAATCATGGGTTCCCTTTTTCTTTTGAAATACAAAATACTGAATTGGATTATCAATAAACTGAATCGTGAAATCGCTTTAGGTTTGTGCAGCGTACGCTCGGACCACCTTTATGCGCCTGCCTCGCTTACAATGGTTGGATAGACGAGAAATTCTTCCTACAGATAGACTGGTAGAGCCATTAGATCCTCATCCCGATGAATTACGAAGTGCTTATTTTAATTTCACCGTGTTTCGCATTATGTCAGTTCCACCGCCACCAAAACCTGAAAAGGTTTTGTATTTTTAATTCTTTAAAGTAGATGTTTATTCGAATTTGTATTTTTCCGCAGAATTTAAATAAATAAGGTATTTTTTAGCATCTTCACGCCTACAATGGAGTCCACAAAATATAAAACTTAAAAAATAAATCTAAAATTTAAATAAACTTTTTACTTTGTAGTACTTTAATATTGTAATACACACAATAAAAAAAACTTTCTGGTTGTAAATCATTTAAACAAGGAATATAATGAAAGTAGCTATTTTTTATATTGATTTTTCTTCTTCTTTTCTTTATTTTATTTAAACAACACAATCTCAAATATTTTAAAAATACTTAAAGGGTGCAACGACGGCGTTTCACGTGGAACTAGAATTACCATTACTCGATTCAACTAGACGCAATTTTCTTATGTTCCGCAACAATGATTCACTGATAGAGATGCTTCCGCTACCAGAGGACGATGTGTGGCCGTCGAGCAAAATAGCGCCTTCTTTTGTGGACAGCAAATTGGCTGTTGGTAAAGAAATCATTATTAGTTAAAAAGGCGCGGCAATTTATAATTACTAAACATGTATGTAGGTACTAGTATTTTATTTTATATATTTTTTTCTAAAACTTTTTTTCTTAATAGATATATTTTAATCTATATCTACTGTTATGACTCAATTGAGACTCGAGACGCGCCTAAGGATATATAATTAAATAGTATGCTATGTTAGCGAATTTTACTGTTACGTAGGTTAATATTTCTATTTATTTTATTTTATTATTTAGATATTACAAATATAAATATTGATGATTATGCTAGGCTTTGCCTAACAAGACGTTAGAAAAAGCCTGATATTGAAGACCATCACCCAACATGCAATGTTCTGGAAATGAAGGGAAATGGCATTAAAAAGTAATGTGACCATCAGTGACTACCACGTGACGTGACTAGATTAAATATCATGAATATTATAGAATTTTTTTTTACATATTTAGATCCTTCAACCTCAACGCACGAGTCGGATATTTACAATCAATTAACGGCAAAGAACTCTCGTGAGATTTTCCATTTCAAGATATTCGAAAGCAACCATGTCCAGTGGAACAAAATAATGAATTTCCAAGAGCCAACAATTAAAATATTTTGTCCAAATCTTACAGCACTAAGGGACACGTTTCGCACCGTTGTAACTATTAGATTAGTTTATACTGTGGTAAGATATACTTACTAGCATACTTTTTTATTTATAATTTAGTATATTGTTGTTGTTCTTTTTTATGGAGCTCCGAACGTGCCAGTTCAGCGCTAATCACTTCGCCAATGTCACGTAGAATGGAGAACACACTAGGAGAATGTACGGTAAAAAAGAGACAATATTATACAATAGGAGAACGTTAAAAATTTTTAGTATACATTCACGTAAGCACGGAGACATCTTTAGTGTGTTTATTGTGACCTAGATTGTCGAGTTACAATTATATGTTGTTATATAGAGAAGCTTATTTTTGTTGTTGCCTGTAATGCTCGCTATTTGGCATTTTGTAATTGCTTCAAAAAATTATACTTATATTTATTCAGTGAAATAATTTTCCCTCGTGATGGTAACTTATATTATACTAATAAATGTTTGTCTTTTTCTATATTTTAAAAAACACATTATTTTTTTCTTTTCAAAAAAAACACGGAACTTGACGTTCTTTTTTTATTAACAGACAACAGTTGGAAAACAAAATAAATCTGATAAGAAAAGTTCTCAATATCTCAAGCAGCCAGGAGAACAACGTGTGACTTTGGCTACTATAAATTGCGCTCTTAGACAGCCAGACTGGAGTCAACCATCGCAGCATTTTCACTGGGACGAATCACTGGACACAAACGATGCTATTCACTGGGGGGATGGTGACCTTTCAGTAACTATAATTGAATAGAAGTATTATTTATTTAGCATCATAAAAAATATTTGGAATTTAAGCTTTATTAAGCTTTTTAAAAGCAAAATAATTGCAGTTGTCTAGCATGTTTCATATTTTAAATATTTTTATTTTTTTTCTTAATTTGATAAAATGTAATATAAATGTCACTAGTGAAATTTAGAATCGAAAATTAAATATGACTCCTTTATTTCAGGTTTTACAATATACAATGGCAGCACCAAAATCTCCTAAAGGAAAATCTGATACTGATCCAACTTCAACAAAACAAATTCCACCTGACGTCATGACGTGTCATTTCGGATTTGGGATTGATACTTTGCATCCTTAAATTGTCACGTTAAATATTTTAATTTAAGCATATGTAGTAATATAAAAAAATCCTTTTATTGATTTAATATTGAAATGTCAGCTGTGGTATAGTGAATAGGTGTATATATAACTAAATCAAATTTCTTGCATGTGTCGTAATCGTACTTGTATAAATAGCGCTTACATGTAAAATACAAACTGTTTATTCAATAAAATAACGTCTTGTTTGCATTTTATTGTCCTTTTGTTTTAAAATTATTCAGTAACTTTTAATGTTGGATTTCAGCGTCATTAAACTTTTATGAATTTATCTTATATATAATAGTTTGGTCCGATAAATATATATTCGTTTTATTTTTAAATTTCAAAGACAATTTTGTAAGCAGATGTGTAATAAATAATAAATATAGATGGAATTGAGTATATCCTCAATTTAGAAGATTGGTCAGTGTAGATCGTGATGGGGTCTGATACACATACACTCTTACAAAAGTTAGTTGCGCATGAATGGCGAAAGAGACACATGAGCGCTGGGGCAGCCAGCTGGAATACCTATTGTCATGTCTTGGATATGCAGTTGGAATCGGAAATATTTGGAGATTTCCATACCTTTGTTACAGAAATGGCGGTGGTAAGTTCTTAATTCTTTTTATATTATTATGCCTATAAAAATTAAATGGTCGTACTCTCTTTATTTTGTGTCTACAGGTGCGTTCCTCGTCCCGTATTTGCTGACACTTGTAACGTGTGGCATTCCACTGGTATATTTAGAAACTTTACTAGGACAATTTGCGAGCGCTGGATGCATTTCAGTATTCAACATTAATCCTCTATTTAAAGGTACGCTTGAATTTGTGATCGCTTTTCCCTTTTTTTAGCTTCACGTTTTATCCCGCATAAAGCACAGAGCGAACCTAATGTTCAGCTAACCTAACGGTCCGCCGAATTCATCGTAGGCATTTTGCCTTGCTACCAAAGCGAGGAATAGAAAATATTAATTACTTCATTCTTCCGAATGAAATCGAACCTTATCGGTTCGATCTCCGATGGGTTCGATTTCCGTTGCGTCTACACACTCCTGCCACTACGCCACGACAGCCTTATTTTTAAGCATTTTTAAGAACTACCATTTTATTTTCAGTAAATTATACTGTTTATCCTCATGCTTCTCTTATACCGTGCATACCTTAACTACAGGATAGATCGATAGTGTTAAAATAGCCCTCTGGTTCCTAAAATTCTACATATTTTCGTATTTCTTAAAATATTACGTGATAAAAATATTGAAGATTTTATAATATTAATCATAAAGGTTTTTCCAGGTGCCGGTTACGCTGTCATAATATTAAATGTTATAGCAGTGATATATTTCGCAACCATAATGGCCTACCCCGTATTATACATATATCATTCATTTAGCTCACCATTACCTTGGCAGAGCTGTGACAATCCATGGAATACGAAGAAATGTCTAGAGGTAACCCGTTTTACGCATAATATAATAGATATTCACTTAAGAATAAAAGTTAAGACCGGTTATTTTATTTCCAGATTACTGGAAATTATAATCTATCAGCCAATGGAACAGTCACTACGCCTCAAGATGAATTTTTTCAGTAAGTAAATATACCTTTCAATATATATTCTGATCTAAGAATATTATATATTATTAGATATATAAAATCTAAATAATTATTTTTATAGCATACGCCTACTGAACATGTCTTCAGGCCTAAGCCATATAGGAGGTATAGTTTGGCCAGTATTTTGGAGCAACGTGATTTGCTGGATTCTTGTCTATCTCTGCATTTGTAACGGAGTCAAAAGCGTTGGTAAAGTAAATACAGACAAACAAAACCACTTTAACTGGAAAATTGCCAATGAACTTATTTTTATGAAAGTGGACTTCTCGTAAATCTATTTATGTTCACAGATCGTGTACTTCACAGTTCTGTTTCCCTATGTGGTACTTTGTGCCTTATTTGTACGAGGCATAACGTTGCCCGGGGCTTGGCAGGGTATACTTTATTTTGTTCTTCCGGATTGGAGTCAGTTGGCTAAGCCTAAGGTAATTGAAAATACATACCTTTATAGTAACACCGTTATTTATACAAAAATGATAATAATAAGAAAGTCATTATTATTTGTAAAGTATTTCTTCTCCATTTATTTAGTTACAATATTTTCTATTTTCTGCTTACATAAAGATACAGTTGGAAATGATGCCTTACATTTTGGTACACTTTTAAATTCATCTTTTAGATATTTATTACAGTAAAATTTTAAGTAAATGTTATAATAAAGTCACATATGTATCAGCTATGTAAATTTAAGAGTCGACATATTTCAGATTTGGGCGGATGCAGCGACACAGATATTCTATTCTCTAGGCCCAGGTTGGGGTGGGCTCGTCAGTATGGCAAGTTTCAACAAATTTCATTACAATAACTTGCGGTTTGTATTTATTATTTGTATTAATTTAAAAAAAATATTCTTTTAAATTCAATAAATTAATTATTTTCAGGCCATCAATAATAATTCCTCTCGTAAACAGCGGTACAAGTATATGGGCAGGGTTTGTTGTGTTTTCCGTGTTAGGGTTTGCAGCGGAACGTGCCAAAGTGCCGGTCGGACAAGTGGCGGCGGCGGGCCCCGGGCTGGCTTTTGTAACCTACCCCACTGCTGTGACTATGATGCCCGCTCCTAACTTTTGGGCAATCACGTTCTTTGTAATGCTGTTCTTTCTTGGTATTGATACAATGGTAGGTTTTGTTAGCTTTTACATGTTTTTATATTTTGATTTGAAAAATATGTTTGAAAAATATCTTATTTTTGCTATAAATCAACGGACAAGTATATTAATTAACGTTTTGTTGGATTTACATTTTAAATTACTTTCAGTTTGTTACGATTGAGGCGATAATAGCTGGAGTCCTGGACGAATTTTCACACTTACGGTCTAGAAAAAAAATTATAACGTTCTTGACTTGCTTGTTTCTCTTTAGCCTTTCCATAATATGTAACACTGAAGTAAGTAAAATTGCCAATGCCAAATTTTTGTTATTCTTTAAAGCTCATCTGAGAATAAACTCATCTATTATACACTTTATTTATTTGTTGAAAGTATAAAGTTTGATGTATAAAAGTAGTAGTGTATATATTAGCGTTACTTAACATATCTAAATATATATCTAACATTTTATTGCCTTAAATATATTTTTTATAACATTAAAAGAATTTTAAAGTATTCATTATAAAATAAAAAACTTAAAACTTAAAATATCCTACAAATATTTCAGTTTCTCGTAGTAAAATAATAATCTTAAATTTTTCGTCATAATAAAAAAATTGAGAATTGAAATTATTATCTCCAACTTTATACAGCTTATCAACTACATACTATATCTATACATAGGTATATGTTACTTTAATACTGAGGACGACCGTTATACGTCGTTATCAATATTTACTTCCTTAATAATACGTTCGCGTGTTTTCCAGCATTAAAAGTTTAGTATCGCAGTAAAACACACCGCTGAATGATTTAATCTTTTTCATTGCAATTAAACTGTTAACAATTGCAAGTTGAAAACATGAATACTTCACTCCCTAGGGTAAACGACCTGACTTAATGTGAAGGATTAAAGTTTGTATTAGCAGCTAGATATATCGTTTCTCTTTTTTCTTTTTTCATAGAGTTTTAACCGTAGCATGATATAGCTCTAAAATTAACTGACAAAAAAGAACTTTAATTATAGGTATAGTATGTAGGTTTTTGAAAACTTGTTAAAATTAAATGCGCCTCAATAATGTGGTAATTCAACTTTACATCAATATTTTTTAGAAGTTGTTTCATAAAGTTAGGTCAAGTAAAACGATTTATTTATAAAAGAAGTATACATCAACGTGTAAGGCCATATAGTTGAATGCATACACAAACGCTATTTTCCTATCAAATCAAACTATCATCACCAGCTGGTAATTCAATCTATTCACATGTATGGAACACCCATTGAAGCCAATAAAATCATCGACTACTGTCACTTCACGTGTATACGTACAATCTAACTGTTCCATTTCCTTTTTATCGCTTTAAATTGAATACGATTCAAAACGATTTATTCAGATTACTCCTTCGCATTTTAGGTCACGTAAAAATAATTGAATTCTATTTTATGCCAGTCTTTAGGTCATATTTTTTATTCCAATTACAGGGAGGTCTACATGTAATTGGTCTTTTAGACGCTCATGTAGCTATCGCTTGTGTACCTGTCGTTTGTGGCCTAGAACTGATAGCAGCTGTGTACACATATGGATCAAAAAAACTTTCATTAGACGTGCAATTCATGACCGGCAAGCCATTACTGCCTATCTGGTTATTTCTTTGGAAATATTTAATACCAGTTTTGTTATTGGTGAGAAATCAGTATTTATTTTATATATACTAAGTACAATTAATATTTAAAACTCTCTTAAATTAAGAAAATATATGTCTAGATCAGCATTACCTAAAAATTTTAAAAAAATAATGGTGCTGGTTCTTTTCAACATCTGTAATAATATTTAGATTTATTACAGATAATAACAATTTACTCATTACGAGAAGCATCAGGTCTGGCGGGATGGTTTGTTGCTCTCGTCTCTGTCATTTGCATACCACTTTACGCGGGAAAAATTATCTACGAAGCAAAGGGATCACTAAAACAGGTTTCATAAAAATAATATATTTTTATTAAAAAAATATATTGAAGTGAGGCAAGTCGTGGCGCAGCGGCACAAAGTGTAACTGTAAACCCGACTGGTTGTGGGTTCGATCCCCACTCGAGGAGATGAAATATTTACTTAAATTTATATTTCCATTTCTTCGTTCTGGTGTCGAGGTAAAGGGCGGCGTTGAGTTCTGCCACTCAACACACAAATACCTCCTTTTATTTTATTAAAGTTTTAAATAAATACAAAAAATAATCGAGCAATCAGAATTATTTTATATTGTATTCAGATCTAGTTTCTCTTCATATATGGAAATAGAAAGGAATACGATAAAAGTTTCACAGTCCTGGAAGACGTAAAGACAAACTGTTTAAGTCTTTCTTTTTTCAGAGGATAAAAAAATCTTCAAAACCAAGTGTTCATTGGGGACCAGTGGAACCCGAAATAAGAAAACGATGGAAATCATTTCAAGGTGATCAAATTGCACCTGTAACATCAATGTTGCTTTGTAATAATGAAAATTAAAATTGATGACAACAAAGCTCTATTTTATTTAAAGCACCGTAAATATACAATACTTTGAGATTACGAAATAATATATGTTTTTATTTATTGAAATTTATAATATATGTGAATGATATCGACGATCATTTTACGAAGGTGATATCATTTTGCAAAACAAAACATATTGACACCATTTATTTACTCTTTCACTTTCCACTATTTAGAAACAGTGCTTACTAAGCTAAGTGGTGAAACTTAATCTAACGTAAAGTACGTTTCTGAACACATTCACAATACGCATGATGTGGATGTGTGTGCAAAAAGAATTAGCTCATAGGATTCTACATTTTATATAAAAAAGAGAAACGGAGACTAAGTACTATTTTAACTCTCTTTAATTAATTATCAAGCTTAACCAAGAAGCTTTAACCAGTGCGGCGTTAAACCGCAAAACTTATTAATTCTATGTTAAACCTTTTTCAACACTGGCTGGCGTAATCACAGCTGACATTAATATGCATCTGTCATAATCATAATCTTTATGTTTTTTAGGTTATAAATTTGCTGTGATAATGTATTGAAAACTAAATTATAGTGAAATTATGTAAATTGTCGCGTGTAATCTTAATTATCAAAATTTAAAGTGAATATTACCCCGGTAAAACATTAATTAGTGAAAATGGATAACAATGCTGATAATAACCAGAGGGAGGAAAAAGACAAAAGAGTTAAAATACAGGTAGAAACAACGTGAATACTAAACATACCTTATATAAATATATTATACTTGAATAATTAGATAATTAGTTTTCATTTAAATAATTACTATAACGATCGACGGATCAACGGTTGTCTATGGGTAGAGACCTGAGTTCCTATCCATTCCACCCCCGTTTCAGCGATTTTCAGTGGTGAAGCACATATTTGAGAATTGGTGATTTTTTGTAAAAAAATTAGATTCTTGAAGAAAATTGGCAAATACAGCCCGACTGTCGTGTTTGTGTTGTGTTGCATTAGCCACTTCACAGTCCGTGTTAGCATAGCTTTACAATATCAAAATATTTGTACTTTATAAATATTGTCTAATTATGGTAGACAGAGAAAACTTCAGAGAAAACACGAAGCTTTTAACTTAACTTAACTTAACTTAACTTAGCTTCACGCTTTAATCAGTGCGCTCTCTCGAGGTGCACGTGGCGGATGGAACATTGCAGCCCTCGTAAGGGCTGGCAGGGGTCGCTGCGAGCAAGCCTTCCATCTTGGACCCCCACGAAGCTTTTCTGGCGAGAAATTAGTGTTTCTCGAGATTGCTCACTAGCCTGAAGAATGAAAGGGGTGCTTTCGAAGGATGGTGAAATTTTAACGGAAGAACCACACGTTTGCGATGCAAACACGTGCAGTGATGGGCGGAATTTTACAAGGAGATGTATGAATGTGATGACGCATCAGTCTCAAGTAACAACGAAACGCTGAGTCTTGATGTAGCTGATGGCGAAATCAGTGTAAAAGAAGTTGAGAGTGCAATACGAAGTCTGAAATGTATAATAATGGTAAGTCAGCGGGAGCAAATGGAGTTACTGCCGAGATGATGAAATATGGTGGGCCACGCGTCTTGGACTTGTTCTGGTTTTTGTGCAATTTTTGCTGGAAAACAGGGGAGGTCCCAGACGATTAGCGAGGTGCGGTCATCGTGGCTTTGTATAAAGGCAAAGGTTCACAGATAGACTGCGCAAACCATAGGGCTATCAGTTTGATTAGCTTAGGTAGTAAAGTTTATGCTATTGTTTTAGCGAGAAGAATGCAAGAGAGATCTGAATGGTTGTTGTGGGAGGCCCAAGGAGGCTTTAGACCTGGAAGAGGGTGTATGGATCAGATCTTTTCCCTCCGCATGATCACGGAAAAATTTTTGGCCGTTAACCAAAAAGTTTTCTGTGCTTTTGTGGACTTGGAAAAGGCGTTTGACAGAGTTGTAAGAGCGAAATTATGGGAGATACTACCCCGGTACAATGTGAGCGGACCCTTGCTGCAGGCTGTAAAGTCTCTTTACAGAGATCACTCAGCCTGCGTGCGAGTAGGAGCTGGCATGTCGCCCTGGTTTGACATCCGATCGGGTGTTAAACAAGGTTGTGCCATATCAGCATGGTTGTTCAATTTGTATTTGGATAGCTGTATCCAAGGAGTGAAACAAAGTGAAATGGGAGTGAAAGTAGGTGACCTGAATGTAAATTTCCTGCTGTACGCAGATGATGCAGTGTTTATTGCATCATCAGAATGCGAGTTGCAGGCATAGGTCACCACTCTGAAAGAAGGGTGTGAAAATAATGGTCTAAGCCTCAATGCGAATAAGACAAAGGTTCTGATTTTTGGAAGAGATGAAGAAAGGACGGAATGCAAAATCAGTGTAAATGGTAAGATATTAGAATAACTGAATGAAGTGGTATATTTGGGAAGTGTGTTCAGTAGAGATGGAAAATACGAGATGGATGTGGAAAGGCGTATTGCTGCCGGTAACAGGGTTAACGGAGCCTTAGCTGCATTGATGAGACGGCGAAACGTCAGCACAGCTGCGCGTTTGGCCGTACACAATGCAGTTTTGGTACCGACTCTGTTATACGGCAGCGAAACGTGGGTATTACAGAAGAAGAATGAAAGAAAGATGAATGCTGTGGAGATGCGATCTCTTCGTAGGATATGCGGAGTCAGCTTAGCTGATCGAATCCGCAATGAAGAGGTACACAGAATGGCAGGTACTAGCGAGGATGTCACAGTGAGAATGAAGAAGAACGTGCTCAGCTGGTTTGGGCACGTCGAACGAATGAGTGATGAAAGAATGGCAAAAAAGATTTATGATGGAAAAGTGAGCGGTAAGAGAGGTAGGGGGAGACCTCGGTTGACCTTCGAAAACACAGTATCAAAGATACTGGAGGAAGGTCACGTAAAAAGCATGAGGACCCCCCGAAGGGCATGTATGAAGAGGTTGATGACAGTGGACGAGGCGAAAGAGGTATGTAGAGACCGTAGCGTTTGGCGCTCCGTTCTCTCTGACTACCCCGCTAGGGATAAAGCGTGAAGCTAAGTTAAATTAGTTAAGTTATGGTAGACTGGTGAAAAATGCAAACACTTATGTATGTCTTAAAAAAATCGATTTCAATGTAATCAATCCTTGTAACAATATGTTACTGTTTCATTCGAGTACATTTTTTAACATTTTGTCATTGAGCTATTGAATTGATTGAATATATTGAGCCTGTGAGACTTTCAGAGATTATTTTACACACTGGTATTTACCAGTAGTTGTTAAAATCACTTCTGGAAAAAGAACACTAGTAAGTTTTTGATAAAGTTTAGCTAATTTAAAAACAATTTTTGTTTCAATGTTATTTCCAAGATTCATTAGCCAATAGTCTACTATTGAGCAATATTGAGAAAAAAATCGCGAGCGCAGACGCAGCAACCGGGTTGTATTTGACAATTTTCTTCAGGAATTGAATTTTTCCAAAAAATCACAAATTCTCAAATATCTGTTCAACCACTGAAAACGCTGAACACAAATGGGAGCGAAATGAATAGGTACTAAGGTCCTCTACCCATAGACCACCGTTGATCCGTCGATCGCGTTACACCTTGTATATCAAGTTGATTATTATCGTAATGTTAATTAATATGCACTGAAAATGTATATACTAATAATAATATTAGGTACTAATCGTACAAATATATTAGTTTTTGTAAGTTATTAAAAATTACTCTACAACGCTAACATGACGCTTCTCCAGCTGAAATTAAAATGATAATTCTTACAAAATCAGTAATATCCTTAACTAAACACGAGAATCACGTAATAATTTTAATAAATAATAACTTTATCTTTAATAACTTATAACTTTTATAATAACAACTTAATAAATTTAGTGTAGCTGGGATCATCATTCACTCATATTCCGATATGTTTATCAAAATAAGCAAGCCAGGCAAAAATCAGTCTGACCACTAGTGAACCTCAAATCACATTACCACAGTGCCAAATTGCACACAAAATTTACAACTAAGTATTTTTAAAGCAAATATGTAACTTTACTTCTTTCTGTTTATCAATTTTGATAATAATCAGATTACGTTAATATTAACTGGAAAAAATATAAATTGCTCTGCTGTTTAATGTTCAATTGCTCAAGTTTGCCATAATTTTTATTAGCTATTTTTTTATCTAATCTTGTTTTCAACGAAATTATTTATTGTGGAGTTAATTATTTGTGGAACTGCTACTTGACTGCTTTCTGTATAATAAAATATATATATATATATATATATATANGTTGGGGACCGCCACCCAACACGCCATGTCCGGAACGGCGGGAGGTGGAGGACGGAGCTACAAATAGCTACGTGGAATGTAAGAGGAGGGATGGAAGAAAAGACTAATGAACTATTAGATGTGATGGATGATAGAGATTTGGATGTCGTCTGCGTGACTGAGTCCAAGCGGAAGGGCAATAACACTACCGATTTACCGGGCAGTCGGGTCGCTTTCTGGGCCGGCGTACCAGAGAGCGAGCGGGGCTGTCAAGGTGTAGGTGTGTTATTGTCCTCTCGATTGGTTAGTGCAGCGGTTGAATACAAGGCGATCAACCCGAGACTGCTTTGGGTTCGCTTCAAGCTGGGGTTAACAAGAGTATTCTTGTTAGTGGCGTTTGCGCCAGTATCCTCAGCTCTATTAAGCGAACTCGA
Source organism: Heliconius hermathena (assembly GCA_013403705.1). Taxonomy (NCBI): domain Eukaryota; kingdom Metazoa; phylum Arthropoda; class Insecta; order Lepidoptera; family Nymphalidae; genus Heliconius; species Heliconius hermathena. Next base: position 34,552 of record JAAIXJ010000441.1, read on the forward strand.
GGAGTTTTGGGAGTGTCAGGAATAAATAAAAGTTAATAATATGTGGCGATTTGAACGGATGGGTCGGAACTGCGCGAAGCGGTTACGAGGGAGTGTTAAGTCAGTATGGTGACAAGAGAATAAATGAGGCTGGAAAGCTTATATTGGAAATTTGCAAGGAAAGGAATATGTTTGTGGCAAACACAATGTTTGACCACAAACAAATTCACATGTATACATGGGAGCGAGAGGAAGGGAAAAGTATGATTGATTTATTCCTAGTGGATCAGCGTATTCGAAGCCAAGTTATGGACACGCGAGTGTTTAGGGGTCCTGAGCTGGGAACCGACCACTATCTAGTCATAGCAAGAATAAGGGATCTGCAGGTTGGCGCAACTACACAAGGTGTCCAAACTTGGAGTCGAATTATCGCATAAGAAGCTGGAAGCTTCAAGATCCACCGGTTAGAGAGGAATATCAACAAAGAGTTTACAAGAAGCTAGACAGCAGCGAATCTGGAAATGAACATATTGAAGTATGCTGGCAGAACCTTAGGGATTGCATGAAGGAAGCAGCAATAGAGGTATGTGGTAGAGGGAAAAGAGGCTTTACCAAAAAGCGCGACGAATGGTGGGATGATGAAGTGCAAGATGCTATAGAAAGAAAGAAGAAAGCATGGCAGGATTATAAAGCCTCGAGGCGAAAGAGGTATGTAGAGACCGTAGCGTTTGGCGCTCCGTTCTCTCTGACTACCCCGCAAGGGATAAAGCGTGAAGCTAAGTTAAGTTAAGTTAAAACTAAAAACACGCTAAGGGAGAAATTATATTATAATAAGGAATGGAACATAATGTCAGGATATTTGTGAACTTTGGTAAAAAACCATCAAAAATATTTAACGTATAAAAATTCTTCCCAGTGGAAGTGGGCCCGAATCTTGTGTAAAGCTACTTCGCGGAAATAGCGCCGTCGCCATAATATGTATGTCACGTGTAAGCCCAAGAAATCACTAATTTGGTTTTGTTTTTTTAATGGTAGGCAGAGAGAACCTGAGAACCTAGTGTTAAGACACTCCGTTCTCCATTCAGACACTTCCGTTCCCTACCTTCTGCCGAATTCTTGAGTTGAGTGACGGAATTCAACGCTGCGCTTTGCCTAGTTGATGAAAAGAAAATATTAAATATTTAATTTCTCTCGAATGGCAATCGAATCCATAACCTTAGCCTTCACAGTTGCACGCTTGTGCTCCTGCTCCACGACGGCCTAAATTTGGTTTATATCAATAATTTAACACAAGATACCCATATGCACATATACAATGTATAATTATGTAAAAAGTCTTTCCAATGTTATATGTGAAGGTTTATTTTATTGCTTACTCTCGCATAAAGAACTTAATTAATTAATTAATAATTTAATGTAATAACCATTGGTATCATTTAATAATGTTTAAACATTAAATAATGTATAAAATTACAAATTGGAGATGTTTAACCTTGATTATCAAAACAATTTCATTTGGTGAGATCGCCAAGTATTTTAGTGTAAACAATATAGGATTTATTAATACTAAAATATATATGCTGCAATTGATCCTTGCTTGTGGAAGGTTGGAATGAAATATATATAAATTGTTCTTATTCGAAGCTTTATTTATTTTTCGTTATAAATTTTGAAAAATCAACTTTATAAATTAATTGTGTTTTTTACTTAATTTAAATAATTGTGTCCTAAATTGTTGTACATAAAAAGCTTTATTTGTTGCTCATTATAAATTCAATAAATAATTCAACTTTATAATTTCAATTATATTTATTCATAAAGGTAGAAGGTGAAGATGAAACTATGGAGGGAGAAACAGGAAGAAAAAAAATGAAACGATTTCAGTTACCTAATCTACCCCGATGGTGGCAAGCTAAAATAATACAATATGCGTAAGTCTTAATTTTTAAAATGACTATATCTTTACTCATCTCTATGCTAGGCCCACAGACTCTAGCAACATGTTGCACGTTCTCCACTTTCCGTTTTTTTCAGAAATAAGCTCTTGAAATACTAAATAGAGTAATTTGTACTATGAAATCCAAGTACAGCAGCCAAGGTGGCAATTGTTATGTAGAATATTTGTACATGTATGTTTTTGTGGTAGAAAAATTGCATTAACTACTCAATTTTTGTTCCTGTTCATATTATCGTCGTTAACTGTCAAACAATGTTGTGCTTCTTCCTGTTCACATTATCGTCATCAAGTATCAAACAATGTCGTACGAGGACGGAGACTATAATTAACCTCATATTTTTATATCATTAATTTTAAAAAGATAAATATATTTGTATCACAGTAAACATGTGACTTGCTATCGCTATTGAGAATGTGTTTCATTAGAACATTAGGATAAAAAAATATCAAGAGCTGTTCATGATTAAAAATATCGTTGCTATGCCAAATTATTATATCAAGTGGTGCATGTCTGCGCGTGGTGGTTGTTTAGAATTCGATTATAATTTGGAAGAATATTTAATTTTTTTTTCTTCATTTTAATCAGACAAACTGTAGTTGAGTACTACACATATTGTATCTATATAAAAATCATCATATTTTCACTGTCACAAAAATAATAAACTATTTACAGTAAGATCTAATTTGACTTCCACATTCCCAGGCTGGTACTCTACAGTTTTTACCAAATGAGTGCCATAAATATCTGTCAGTGAATAATAAATAAAAACTTTCTATTAGTTCTGTAATGCAAAGGCCTCAGTTTCAACTGACCCGGTCGGGGTTGGCGACATTCGCGCCATCTGGGTCACTTCTCGGTCGAGTTTTTAAACAAGTGTGACGCATCGAACGAATCTTCAATAATTTTGGCGCCTTTTTAAGTTTTTTTTTTTAATAGTATGTTATTAGAATATTATCGTGAGTGTAATTATGTAAATATTTTTTGAGTAAATATTGATATGATTTAAATAGAATAAATAACATTTTATCGTAATCGAAGTTTGTGTATTACTTGCTTCTTTAAAAAATATTTAATTAAATATAATGTAAACAAACCTGATTGATTATACGGAAAATTATCCACGATAGGTTTGGGGCGTGAGATTAATGTTCGCGTGTGACACGTGGGGCGCCAAGGGGCCTAGGGTGGTAGGGTGGTAGAAAATACCGGCGGCAATGGCGGCAGCAGTCATTGCACTTTAAGACTTGAGTGTAGCAGCATGCAGTGACATAGGCAATAGCGACCATGCAGCGGACCTCGTCGAACGCCTCAGAGAGTACCTTTTGGACCACCATCGAACTTCTAGCAGGACGCGGTAGACGAACATCTACCGGAGACTATGAAGAAACATCTCCTTACGAATCTTCTTATACAGAATCTCCTAGAGCCAAGTCATCACTCAGGTGCCTTTTATTTTAAAAAACTCAAATATCTTAGGAATATTGTTGTAGTCGAATTTTTGAGTAAATTTATAAATTTTAAGAAAATGTTAAACGTTTACATAAGTTAATCTTATGTTGGATACATTCTAACTATCGATATGCTTCACAAATATAACTCTAACGTGTAAACAATTTGTATTAATATTAGATTCTGATATCTTACATTTCGTAAAGGAAACAGTCGTAGTCTGTTGTTTGTATACAACCCAAATCAAAGCAACATGTACATAGTTCAGGTGTAAACATTTTCTTAGAGTATCGTAAAATACTCAAAATTATTTTAAGTAGAAATTCGTTAATAGTAACTATTACTATTATTCCACGCTTAATTTGTTTGTAATATATAGTTGTTAATACCCGTCACATCTGCTTCATACAAATATTATAATTAATACTTTTATTATATAGATATAGGAAGAAAAAATATTTCTTACAATTGTAAGAAACATTTTTCGAATTCGATTAATATAATCGAATTCGATAATCTAAAATTCTCGTTTCATTGATAACAATGATTTTATAGTTATAATAAATTCTTCACCACCACAATGGAATATAAATAACTATGTGTAAACATTCCAAAAATGACGCGTATACAGTAAATAGACCGTAGTGTTTAAGAAGCACTTTAAAGTCCGAGACGCTTGTTTTATAGCTTTCAAAAATATCACAGCTTTTCAGTTTTACTACCGACAGTTTAACGGCTTACTGATATTCTAAATGTTTCTATTCAACATTATACAAGATACATTGAACTATATCTATTTTATTAGGAATATTATAAATCAAATTGGTATTAGCTCTTGTCTGCCATCATCGATTTTGATTAATTTTGAGAAAAATATCGCTCGTCCCGAAGGATCTACATCTGTATAGCTATGTTCAGCGATGTTCACTCTGCCTAAATATTCTATAAATACTCCAACTCTAAATCTATCTATGGGAATCTAACGAACTTTTTAACTTTAAGGAATTATCCAATTTCGTGTAGACATTCGAAAATTAAGCGCGCAAACACATTTTGACGTTTCATTTTAATTTGTAATAATTTATGTAGATTTTAACTAAAGCCACACTTCTCAGTGTGGTAAAGCGTGAAGCCAAAAAAATATAGAAAACGCGTATTGGTATAAACAATTTAAGGCAAATTAGATATTATTGTAAAACTTTTCATTGCATTATTTAGCGTAATTATGTCATAACATACAAATTTGTCGTATAGAATATCATAAACTGTGGATAATCTCAGTTTCCTCTACCAGCCTTTTCAGCAGTAATTCACTGAAACACTTCCACATCAACGTAACGACCCATAAAGCGGGCGCTATTTATTACTCATGATTCAAAGGAAGTTTCGTCGTGGATATGAATAAGCATTCTTCGAGTCTCACGGCATCGGCCTGTATTTATATGACACGAATGTAAAAGAGACACGTCAACCGAGTGACGTGGACGTGAACGTATCGTCACGTGTAATTTAGGCTATCCTCCTATGTGTAAACAAGAAGCACGCCTGCATGTATACACGCTTACATGTATGTGTATCTTGCTCGCTCGATGTAAACATATTCGATGGAGGTTAATATAAATAGCGGTATTAGTACTATATAATTAATTTAACGGGTTTTTTTTAACTATGTTTATTATACAAAGATTTAATGCATATTTTTTTTAATTTTGCTTACAAATGAAAAAAATACAGATTAATAAAATAAAATTAGTGCTTGTTGGTTTTACATGGTTTTGATTTGGAATTAACATACCATGCTTAACAATATTTTTTTTAAAGAGGTTTATTAATGATAAAATGAAAATAACGTCAAAGTCAACATTTATATTTAGATTATACCTATAAGGTGTTTTTAAGAAATATTTAAAGTTCAATTTGTTATCTCTATAATGATAACATTTTTCTTGTAAAAATAATGTTTTTACATAACGTAAAAAAATATAACCCAATGAGTTGACAACTCTTATGCAATGCAATTATTTATGACATTTCATAATATAATCCAAAAATAGCTTATGTTATGTATAAAAATATTTATATTTATAAAGTTCAGGTGCCCTGTTGCTGTAAGCAACGACCAAAATACCTCTAGAGAGAAATATAAAATTATGTACTTTTTTAGTATGACTAGGTATAATTAAAACTATATAGAATAAATTATTATTAGCTTTACAATGTCTATTAATCGATATTTTAAGCATAGACAATAATTTTTTTTATTAATAATTTTCCACATTGAACACTTTTAATTGTCAAACTTTAAGAATAATCGCATGATCGTTTCGCTTCAATGTTCCTTTTTAAATCTATAAGTATAACTTTAATAAGAGCTTTTGTAAAAATGCTACAACAAGTAAAGGCTCTAAATCTGAATCAAAAAAAAGTTATGTAATATTTTATATCTTTTCTTATTTATACATTGTTCATTCGTGCATCAATAAACGAAATTTTTAGCTAAATAAATAATATATCTACATATATTTACTCTATTGTGGTACGTCTGTACCGCGTCTGTACCACGTAGGTAACACGGTAGTTTTGAGATCGATGATTATTGTTATTACTGTTAAAGAGCAGTGATAGATTTCGCAAATTAAAATATCTGTTATACGAGTACAGGCGGAAAGTGGAGAACGTAGTGTATTAACACCAAGTCTCTATTTACTTTTTTTTATCTTTTTTCTACTTCCCATAAAATTACCATTAATCCACTGATAAGGATGAAGTATAATATACCGGATATTAAAATGGCTACGATGATATATTATGTAATCTGCATACATATTTTTTTTCAATTATGACAAACTTATTGTTTATTTTATCTTTAAAATAACATTACATTATATTGTTTTTTTTATCTTTAAAATAAAAGCTCTCCTTCTCAATCTCTTATCATTTTCCAATAGTTATTGTACTTGTTGTTATAACCATATTCTAGTAAGTTTTATCTAAACGAGCTTCAGAACTTTGAACAGATTGGCAACTGGAAAAAAAATACTTATATGTAACATTAAGTTAACAAATAATTCATTATAAAATTTATTATGTTCTTCATAATTATTATGTTCATTTATTTCTATAGACTTTGAATGAATTTTTACCATGAATGGTGCCATGCCCTAATTTACCTATCCACCCTCTGGTGATAAAGGCTCCGTACACATAGTTACTAATGAAACCTTTTAAACGTGAACAATAGTAGCCTAATAGCTGGGTAACGTTTCGTCTAGTTTTATGTGGCTATTCTGTGGCGAACCTATTGGCCATTAAAACCTAATGACATACTCAGAGCCCAATGTAAATATTATGAAAAGCGTGCAAAATTACGCAATCAATACAAAAAGTCACAAGTATTATGAAAACAATAATATTATTGGAAGATAAGTACCAAATTCCGCCAATATTTAATTTTGATAGCATTCATAACATAAACAGATGTGGTGTAAAATGCTTGAAAGATGTTGTAATTAAAAATAAAAATTAACACTGCACAGATAGTTGCATTACCATTTAAATAGATATTTAGTTATGATATATTTAATCTCTATATATAATAAGACAGTAAAAATATTTTGTCTGTACATTTAGTAATTTTGACTGAAATGGATAGAGGGACACTTAAAAAGAATAATAGAAAGCAAAAATATATTTTTTAATTTCTTGTCTGTCTGTCTGTCTGTCGATATGTATGTCCACATTTTTCTCTGAAAGTACTGAACCGATTTACTTAAAAGTTTCACCAATTGCTTTGTTTTAACTCAACTTAACTACTAAAGTTTGGTTCATCAAAATCGGTTCATTAAAAAAAAAGTTATCGTCATTTGAATGAACTCAAGGCATTAGTTTGCCTGCGAATGTTGTATAGCAATCGCGCTGGTAAGATTACTGGCTAAAGAATGACATTCGAAACGTCTTGGTTATATGACTGTTAATAAAAATATATATTTTTGAAACACACTTATACAATATTTTATACAACAAAGTAAACAAAATTGAACTGTTAGTGGAGATTACCTTCATAAATCATAACAGTTAAGTTTAAGTCGTAATTAATTCAACACAGAGATAAAGAACGATTTGATCTTCAAAGAGATATCAAGCAAATACATAGATTTTTTGGTTCGTTCGTTCGTTTGAAATAAATCTATATAAAAATGCCTAAAAACATCCTTTCTACGTGCACTCTGTAATAACTACATACCAATTGGACATTTAGCTAATCTCTATATATAATAAGACAGAAAAAATATTTTGTTTGTACAACACAATCAAAAATTCTTATAGAAATTACGATAATGTCGTAAACAATCAATAACCATGTATTTTAAGCGGGCGAAACCGTAGGCGGGCCGCTAGTATATATATAATAAAATATTTATAACTATATATTAGTAGGCACCTGTACAGCTATACATATAAATACAATTGATGTGTCTGTCGGAGTTTTCGATATGGCTGTTCACACGATTCTAAAATACAACAATTCTAAAATACAACAAATCATAAAATTACAAATTTTATGATTTGTGTCTGTCTGTCCGTGCTAATCTGCAATACTGAATTTTTGATGAACAATATGATAGAATTGAGGCCAGTCGTGGCGCAGCGGCACGAGGTGTGACTGCAAAACCGACTGGTTGTGGGTTCGATCCCCACTCGAGGAGATGAAATATTTACTTAAATTTATATTTCCATTTCTTCGCTCTGGTGTCGAGGTTAAGCGCGGCGTTGAGTTCTGCCACTCAACACGCAATACCTCCAGAATTCGGCAGAAAGTGGGGAACGGAGTGTCTTAACACAAGGTTCCCTCTGCCTACCCTGCTGTGTGCGGAATACAGCGTGAAGCTGATTTCAATATGATAGAATTATGAAATTTGGCAGCTAGCATGTACAGGTAGTACTATAATAGCTCAGTAAAAGTCTGAAAACTATATATTTGTGTTATCCTAAAGAATAATAGGCTTGAAAAGGGGGCAAAATTTGATATTAAAGCCGCTAGTGATAGCTTAAATTTCAGAATAAGCTTGAGACCTTCAATTTTAGTACGGAACTCTCGGTGAGTGAGTCCAACTGGTACTTATCTGATTTTTTGTGTTATTATCTCGGAATTTCCGCGGGATCGCAAATTAACCCCGGAAAAACCGCGTTTATTGTACGTGCGTGTCTACCGCCAACCTAGATGAATATGAAATAACTATAAATTTTCAATTAAATATGACAATTTTGGCGAAAAAAAAAAACAAATAAAATCCAAATTATTAAGTATATAAAACATAGATAACCATAATACATATATATTGGAAAGATAATAAATACATATATTGGAAAGATAATAAATACATATATTGGAAAGACAAATTCGGCTTAACAGGTTTTATTAAGCTGTATTTAAATAATATAATATAGTAACTTAGCATTAAGCTGTATTTAAAATTAACGCGATTTGGGAACCTAGAACAAATTTTAAATAAAACCCATTCACCGTTAAAATTCAAACTCACAACCACCGTGTATTCTTACTTAGCTTAGTTTCACTCACACATTTGTATGGAAATAATGTGGAATCAGTACAAATCGAAGCGATGACTCTTCAAATTTATGCACCATATCGCAACCAAATAATTTCTTTTTCATGTATGATATTCAAAAAACTCTTAGTCACGAAGCCTAAAGAAGGAGACTGACTTGACGAAAACTAAAAACTAAACTTTTTTTACATAATATACCGGCTTTTTTTACATAATATATATGATTGTTAAAAATAAAAAAAATATTTTATAACAGACCCTCGTTGTACATGTGTTAAGCCTTAAAAAATAATTTTGAAGTGCAAATTGTGAAATTGTCTATTTTTACACGTCTCTCGCACATACTACAAAAGGCAGCACCTGGGTCCTGGTGTAAAGACAAACACACAATACAAAAACTACTGAACGGATTTAGAAGCAAAATTTACAGTAATATAGGTTATACATTTGGATAACACATAGGCTACAATTTATGTAAATATTTTGTATTATATAGCTACAATATAAAAAAAAAAATATTGTCCTATAAAGAAAAGCCGTCAAGTATGAACACCACGTTACATGAAAATATATAATACATGTGGTATCGTTGGCAGCCGTGCCATACCGTGCCAGCCATGCCGCGTACCGTGATAAAGGTCTCAACTATTATGACACGGGCGCTCAGCGTCAAAACTACTAATACTTCTCATTGGTGGTTTCAACATTCCGAAGGTGGTTTTGTTTTTTGTACGACATCTTAGTGTCCAAAACGAATTGCCGAAAGTTACAGCGGCCATGGTAAGCGAGATAAATAAGGAATCTATATAAAGAATATTATGTACAATTATCCAATGTACTCTAGTATCTGTATATAATAATCATTTAAAATTTAGAAATTATTTTGTTCATGAAATTATATTGAGCCATTTTTGTAGGCTCTATTGATATAATTCGGATAATTTCTTAAATATTGTAAAACTGAAGTTCATAATAATGAACTTTAATTTTATACTTCGTTTTCTTTCAGCTTTACGCACCCCCATGTCCGAGCTCGTCTTGAAAAGCATATGGGTTCAAATCTTGTGCGGCTTACTGACAAGAACTTCATGACAGAATTGGAAGAAAGAATCCGCGCCGTGAATGAAGAGAACCTCAACAAAAGGATCTCTTCAAGAGTCGTAAGTACCATATTTATACCATAAGCATTAATTATATTATATTAATTATCAGCTCTTTCATTCAACATTGTAATATAATAATTCCATTAGTAATTTACCCGCGTTGCCAATAGATCATTTATTTATTATCAATAAAGTCTTAGCAATTTTCTTCTCGCTTTATCTTTTGTTATGTACTAGTTCATATTAATGACTTCGTCCGCTGTATTATAATTAATAATGTTTTCTCTTTTATTTATATATGTATTTATCATAAATATGTAATTTGTCTGCCTAACTATAGTTTTTGTAAGCATACGTCTAAAGATATACATGAATTTACTAATAATAATTTTTGTTTTTGCTAGCTTGATGAAATGGAGAGACTGAAACGTCTCATCCTAGTAGGGAAAACGCCATTGAAAGAATGTCCACCTGAACTTTTTAATCATCCTGTATTCGTATTCTGGAGGATGGTCAACAAGGAAGTCGCAAGGGCAACCAACAAACGAGCAGATGCTTACTACAGAAAACTTAAAGCCTCTCAGAACTTCGATCAGGTAAAATTATTGAGTTAATTATGATTTTTAAATAGAACCTTTTTTTATCTGTATACCATACAAAATAACGCACTTACTGTCTTTTACAGTCACTGTCTTGTACAGTCACAGTTTTACTGTCTTTTGAGGCCGGTCGTGGCGCAGCGGCACGAGGTGTGACTGTATAACCGACTGGTTGTGGCTTCGATCCCCACTCGAGGAGATGAAATATTTACTTAAATTTATATTTCCATTTCTTCGCTCTGGTGTCGAGGCTAAGCGCGGCGTTGAGTTCTGCCACTCCATACGCAATGACTCCAAAATTCGGCAGAAAGTGGGGAACGGGAGTGTCTTAACACTAGGTTCTCTCTGCCTACCCTGCTGTGTGCGGGATATAGCGTGAAGCTGATTTGATTTCTGTCTTTTACAAATATAATGAACCTACCCCAGTTAAATTATATAATATGGCCTACTCAATAAATTTAATTAATTTTGAAGACCGCACAAACAAGAAGTGGAAAATCTATAATTGATAAGCAATATTATACTATCATTTAACTCCATAGTTGTAACTTATAAGGTTAAAATGTTATTCCACATGTATAAAAATAGCTTTTTGGAAAATGTATAACAATTTGAATGTATTTCGCGGGATTTCAACCCGCTCTTCTAGGAAACTGTCCAAGCACTCTATCTACGTGTAAACTACGTCCCAATTGTTATACACTTCTTACAACTTATCTGTGTTGAAGGCATCTTTGTAGAATAATTTACTAAAATTCCGCTACCCGAAGAGAATAAAAAAATATCGTTTGGCAAAAAAGAAAGTTATTTATTAAGTATTTTTAAAGTGTTCTACACTCTCAAATTAGAATCCCGCTATGCTAATTTTTTATACGTTTTCTACTAAGTTTTCTAGAAACGTCATCACTATAATCTTATATTCATATACGCATATTATCAATCAGACTCTAGACGAAGAAGCAGAAGCTGAAGCAACAGAGGAAGAAACAGAACAGTTAACACCAGAACAACTTCTTCGTAAGTGTACTGAAGAAATTGAAGAGTTAAAAAATGCAGACATTGAAAAAGGCGTCCGCTTTACAGATGAACAATTTGCTCTTTTGAAATATGAAACAAATGATGTGAAAACGCTTAAGAATCTCACGGTAAATTATTCGTAACTCAGTAAAACTATTTGATATAGATTTCTTAGGAACCTAGCCAATAGCACATTGGGTGGAAAAATCCACATAGAGTAAAACTTGTATATTAAAGTATTATATTTAATTACCACATTGGTAAAACAAAGCGCGGCCACTAAATAAGCTTAGTCTCGCTCAACTCTCAAATTCGAGTGGATATCTTTGTTAAAAGTTTAAGCGCTCATCGATATAAGTGTTGGCGAGTTCAATTTTGTCATCGTGACTTAATCTTTTTAGAGTATATCATCATAATTCTCAATTAAATCCCTAATATACAGAAATTTGTTTTAGTTTCATGAATTTTATGAATAAAATAATATGCCAGCTTCACGCTGTATCCCGCACACAGCAGGGTAGGCAGAGGGAACCTAGTGTTAAGACACTCCGTTCCCCACTTTCTGACGAATTCCGGAGGCATTGCGTGTTAAGTGGCAGAACTCAACGCCGCGCTTAACCTCGACACCAGAGCGAAGAAATGGAAATATAAATTTAAGTAAATATTTCATCTCCTCGAGTGGGGATCGAACCCACAACCAGTCGGTTTTACAGTCACACCTCGTGCCGCTGCGCCACGACTGGCCTCAACTTTTTTTTTTAAATAATATGTCAATATGATATTACTTCGCTAACATGATTTTTCTTGGGACCAGTTAGTTAGCTTCCGTTTTCAAAGCTAAAATGGAGTGTTAAGCGCGACGAGAATTGTGGGGACTAGCGTAGTTTACAGCGTATAGCTTAGCGGGTTCTATAATTTTTTTGTTAGTGGTTTTGAAAATAATGTTCATTAAAAAACATTTGATTATGATATGTTGGCTGGTCATTAAAACTGATGACTAAATCGACCCCAGGAGCTATCGTATAAAGTACTGTGAGTATAGATAGATATGGCAATTTATTATATTGATAACAGTCTTCGATTTTATTCAGATGAAAACGCCTCATGGGCTCGTGGCAAACTGGTAAGAGCTGGATATAGTATCGATTACTTATGACCCTTGGACCGGTGATATTTAACTTATAAACAATTCTATGACCATCTAATGGTTTTACTCGTGTACGTCTGTAGTTTACAATCAGATTTCACACTTAAGTCATGTTTCTTATTTGTGCTATCTTGTGGGTGCATCAGGAAAATCGTGGTACTGTCTTTATTTATAATATAATTTTAAAGTAACATACCGGAAAATGTACTGCAAAGCTCAACTAAAAGAACAAGCTTAATTAAAATTTAAAAGCAGCTTTAATACCAAATTTTGTCCCCGTTTTAAGGCAATTACTGTTTAGAATTTAACCACAGATCAGTTTTTTTCCTGAACTATCAAATTTGGTAGCTAGCATCTACAGGTAGTATATGGATGCTAGCTGCCAAATTTTATAACTCAACCGGAGGCGCCTTAATAATTTTGATTCCCTTTATAGTAAAAACCTCCGTCCGGCAGACAGACAAACAGACGGATGGACGGACGGACGGACAACAAAATGATCTTATAAGGGTTCCTTTTTTCCTTAAAAAGTACAGAACCCTAAAAACAAGCTTAGTCAAAGCAGTTCACAGCCTGAAGCTGATAAAAAAGTATATGTTATCATGTTGTTTTTTTAGTAACTCGATTACAAAACAAGCTTAATTAAAATTTAAAAAAAACAAACCATTCCACAATTATTAGTAACTATTGCCAATTTGGTGTGCTAGCATAATATAAGGGATATATATTCGAAAATAAAACATTCTCTTCAAAAGAAAATAAAACATCATCTATAATATCTCATTAGGGTGAGAAATCTGTAGCATTTTAGTAAATATCAATGCAGGATTTCTCTTTACCGGCGTATTACAATTGAAATTGACTCATTAATCAAAATTATATAATTGATAAGTATAATAAATAAATTTAACTAACACCAGCCACATCTTATCTTATTTAGTTGCGAACTTTTCGCATCTTTTCATTGAAAATATCTCTTTGTGATATTTGCTTATTGAATTTATTATCAGATGAATATTGTTTCAATTATTAAAAAAACTATAATATTTATAAAGTATATTAATCTAATCTTAATGACATTTAAAAAAAATGCAAACGTATATATTTGTTAATGCACATTTAAGGAAAATGTAATTTTTTTTGTATTTTTTTTTGTAGATTCTGCCCATTGTTGGTAATCCGTAAAGAAAACCCCGGACGACGTATTTACCATCTGTAACCTACGCAATTACTTTAATAATTAATATTAACCAGTTCTCTCTCGTAACATTATCTCCTTTAATCTACATAACCGGGACGAATGACCTGATCTTAATAACAACTATATGTTATATTAGTATTATTAATTAGAATTCAATATAGATTACCATTGACGGACGGACAAAGAGTGGTTAACGTTATCTGTTGTCGCTTCAAACTCCCCTTTGTGTGCTTAGGTACTTGCGTACAATTCAGTCTTAAGAAAAATAATCTAGGTATATATTAGTTCTAAAATAACCTTTTTTCATGTATTTTTTCTCTACATGTCAGCTTTATTTTATATACATAATAAATACTCTTTTAAATTTCTTCAAACGATCGTGCCGACTGTCAAAGCCTAATTGGAGCATAAAAAGTACGTAGCTACTATAATTAAAACAGTAAAATTCTTTACTTATTGTCACAACTACGATAAACATAAATCAACATTTAACACTAATTTATTTGCTTTCTTATATTATAAATATGTAATTACAATGTATTTTCGTCTATTATCATAATAATATAATACAAGTCTATAGTTATATATTGCTGTTACATTATCTCTATATATAATAAGACATTAAAAATATTTTGTCTGTACATTTAGTAATTTTGAAAGCAAAAATATTTTTTTTGAATTTCTTGTCTGTCTATTTGTCTGTCGATATGTATGTCCACATTTTTCTCTGAAAGTACTGAACCGATTTACTTAAAAGTTTCACCAATTGCTTTGTTTTAACTCAACTTAACTACTAAAGTTTGGTTCATCAAAATCGGTTCATTAAAAAAAAGTTATCGTCATTTGAATGAACTCAAGGCATTAGTTTGCCTGCGAATGTTATATAGCAATCGCGCTGGTAAGATTCCTGGCTAAAGAATGACATTCGAAACGTCTTGGTTATATGACTGTTGATAAAAATATATATTTTTGAAGCACTATTATACAATATTTTATACAACAAAGTAAACAAAATTTAACTGTTAGTGGAGATTACCTTCATAAATCATAACAGTTAAATACTTATTTAGAAAACGTATAAAAATTTGAACGCAGCGGGACTCGAACCCGCGCCTCCTGCAAACCGACCAGGTCGGTTTGCAGGATGCGCGGGTTCGAGTCCCGCTGCGTTCAAATTTTTATACGTTTTCTAAATAAGTATTTTTCTTTCCTAAGTGTGGATTAACACTTTAAAAATGTCTAAAAAATATCATAACAGTTAAGTTTAAGTCGTAATTAATTCAACACATAGATAAAGACCGATTTAATCTTCAAAGAAATATTAAGTAAATACATAGATTCTTCGGTTCGTTCGTTCGTTTGAAATAAATCTATATAAAAAGGCCAAAAACATCCTATCTACGTGCACTCTGTAATAACTACATACTTACCAATTGTACATTTAGCTAATAAATAATATATGTAACTAATTTAAAAACTGTACAGGAATTAATATGCAATCATTACAGTTATTTTACAAAGAATATTATGAATCTTTTAAATTATTAATTTAACATTTAAGGCTGTTTCTGAAAGAGTAAATTAAATTATTCACTGACATCAGAACATTTAACAGAGTTTTAGAATTTTGATGAGACGTACAATACACAGGTAAAAAGAACATAATGTTACAAAAATATATACGTATAATAAATAATTAGCTTTATATATATTTTATAAATATCAAATATCAACAATGGTCGTATTTCTAACTCAAAACAATGAAAAATTCTTATAGACATTACGATAATGTAGTAAAAAAATTATATATATATATATATATATATATGTGTGTGTGTGTGTGTGTGTGTGTGTGTGTGTGTGTGTGTGTGTGTTATGAAAAAGACAAGGCAAACGAGCGTTCAGGTCACCTGATGGTAAGTGACAACCCCCAACACAGCAGAGCTGCAGGTGGGTTGCCTGCCTGTAAGGTGGTTTGGGCGCCGGAGAATTTGAATATTACAGATATATAACATATTAGAAGTCATTTTAATTCTGTTTCTTATATAAATCATGTAGTTAAAGCGGGCGGAACCGCAGGCGGGCCGCTAGTTTAATGTAATATTTGTATGTAGGTAGATTGTAGGTGCATAAATGACATTATCAAAGTTATAAAGACAATGGCCGATATATACTGGGACTATAACTGGATAAACTATAAATTATTTATAAAGGATAAATGTGTTGTAAAATCATATTGTATTTAATATATCTTCATAATCTTTTTTAAAAAAATAGACTAGAAAGTTAAAGCAAAGTTAACTTGGGTTTAGTTCAATCAATTACGAAACACAAAAAAAAGAATAAATGGTTAGGCGAATGCGAAAGCAAATGCGAAGGTAAATTAAATTAAGTATAATATTTAATCACGTAAATTTTTGAAATACATTTTAACAGTAGTAGGTTGGTGGTTACCCTTAAACATATACAAAAACTATATATAAAATAATGTAGCAGAACCATTCACCAAGTCTACCTAGGTTCAAAGATCACACCGCGGCTTATTATCACTCCTGCAAAGTATTCGTAATCACATCACGCTTCATGAATGTGTAAATACATTAATACAGTGACACGACTAGGGCACAAAAGATTAAATAGGTACATAATGTTTTTTTATTAGTGTCGCTTTTTTGTTTTTTTTAAAACCAGTCACGTGCGAACTTTATGATTGTAAGCCAACGGAAGATAAAACTTTTAAAAGTTTTCAAGCTTCAGTTTGTCTAGGTTAAGATTGTTTAAGAAGTACAAACTAATTTTTTATAAAATGAACTATAAATATTTGCATGTAACGGTTTTTACCCGTGATAATACCTACTTATAAATTTCATTTTTCAATATTTTTCCTTTATTTGTACTATAATTTCTCACATCTTTCCAATATTATAATTATAGGTCAATGGGAACTCCACTGACAACTCCGCAGACATATTATATTTATATTAATTTCTGCTTGGTACCTCCACGCAACTTTGAGAAAGAATGGTATTGATGGACGGATAGACAGACGTCTGTATGTCTGTCCGTCTGTCGGACAATAAAGTAACTCTATAATGGTTACCTTTTTTCTATTCAGGTAGGAAATCCTAAAAAGAATAATATAATAGAAAAATAACAAACAAGGAGATTAACTGTATAATATTATAAGCCTTAAAATACAATTTGTTTTCTGGTCAACAACTTTGAAGTTGGGTATACGAAATTTCGTTCGGTTGGACTTTATCATTTCCATTTATTTAGTTTTTTTTAAATATATTTAAGATTTTTTTTATTTTCTTTTGGTCTTCAATTTAGCTCGTGTGAATCTTGTACATCCTGACGCTGATTTGAAAGACGCTGTTTACTCATTTATTATGTTTTTTAATTTTTTATAGTTTCAACATTCAAGCTCTTACTTTTAACTCTAAAAATAATTTATTTTTGAACCAATTTTTTATTTCTTTGTGTTTAAAATCCAAAATAAAATGAATTGTAAAAACTAAAGCATTTAAATACAGACAATATAATAACAGGTCATTAGTTATAAACGATTACTGACAACTGAACTAGTTATTTAATTAGTTAACCTAGATAATGATATTTAGCGAGTACTCTCTAATGGACTTCCTTATAATATTTAAATTAATAAGTAATTAAAAATAACATCATTATGACCATAACAACTTTTGACATTATCTTTTGCAGTTGATTGCTTTATTTGAAATTCATATATAAGAAAAACTAATTCTTATTCCTGATTATTTTGTGACTGGTTAATATCACTTAATTCTTACGGATTACTACAGATATATATGATAATATGGGCAGTCATCGCATAAGGGCACAAACGTGTGTCGCGACAAGTAAACGCGACAGATTGTGGATTCGATTCCCACTTGGTAAAATAAAATACTTAATATTTTCATTTATTTGCACTAGTGTCGACTCAAGCGCAGCGTTGAGTTCCGCCACTAAACACGCAATGCCTCCAAAATTATTAAGACTTATCACTAGGTATTAATTGTTAATTTGTACGTGTATGCTGTTCATTTCACTATCTCACAGATTAATGAAGATGGTTCGAAACGTAGGGTTTTCAGTGTATTTTTGAGTACCGAAATATACGCGAATAATCTGGCTTAAATTATTTCAATTCAAAATGTTTTTTTATTTCTCTTGCAGACTGTGGAGGAGCTGTACGCGTTGGCTGACAAAATTATTGGAACAAAACGTCTATAGGCAAGCTGAATAGAAAAAAATATAATAATAAATAAAAAAATATTAATTTTTGACAAACTTTAATAACATTGTTTATTGGCATTTGTTTGTTAGTTTTTGTAAAATTATAACTGTTATGTAGAGTTATAGCCTTCTTTTATAATATTTTTAAGTAACAATGAATATTTTTCTAAATAAATATTACTTTTTAAAATACGCCAACTTTTAGCGATTATAATTACCTAAATAAAATAGACTCCCCGGTTGTATTTCTATATATCATTTTCTCCTCGGTTGTATTTCTATATGTTATTTTCTTCTAAACGTCTAAGGTTCAAATGAAAGTAAAAGTTTAATACTTTAGTAATTTATTACATAATAAAGTAGTAAAATAATTGTACTAAAGGAATACACTTAGATCATATAATTTTATTAAAGCACTTATTCTACTTTGTAAGAGAGCACATTTGGGATATTAACCTTGACTAGATATTTTTAATATTTCAGAATGCTTTTACAAAACAAAATATACAATTGAAATCTTTAAATGTAATCTTCTATGTTTAAAAAAAATTGAGAACAATGTAAAGTTTATTATTACAAGTCTCAACAGTTAACAATATTAAAGTTTTCTCGATAGCAAAAATACCTACACAAAAATATTTTCATTGAAGGCTTACGTAAGATTGAATAACTACTTACATCTTATTTAACAAAAGTATCTACCAATGGTCGAGTAAATTAATTTGTATCAAATTCTTTCATAATATGAAAGAAAGTGCCGTAGCATTTAAATCTCCAAACATTCTTTAAAAAGTATTTATAACATCTATCTCTTAATTTATCGCAAGTTAAATCAATATTTATTATGTAGTCGAAGGTCACAAGTGGCTTTTAGGTCGTCTGCGAAGTTGCGCGTAAATGAGACCCGCGGGCTTATCAATGGGCTGGTAGATGTAATGACGAGGATCTCCTTTCGTCACATTTGCTGGGAACTTGGATACGTCAATGTTGAGGTAATGCTTGTTCGGCATCGACATTCGGATCCAGGTTATCTATAATCAAAGAAAGCAGAATTTAATTATAAAAGAAAAAAATGTAATAAAAAAATTATTAATTCCTTAAATGTTAAATCTTTAAAGTTTTTTAATTTTTATGCTACATTTGTAAGATTTTACTTTATCTTTTTTTATATTAATAGCGGATGTATTGACAAGTTCAATAGTTTATATTTTTTTTCGGGTTTTATTATCACGACCGGTTGATATACAAAATTTATATGACGTGAGCTGAGAATAAGTTTGAGATAAACTTTGACCGACGCGGAGATGTGTAGCTGTGTCTCACGTGATGCGATAACTCAAAGGGTGTGACGCTATCTCAACACAATAATATAATCATTGCTAAATTTAGAATACGCAAAAAAAATACTTTGTTTATACAATTATTTTGTGTCCTAATTAAGCTTAGTACAACAACTACTAACAACAACTAAATATCAACTGTCCCAAATTTTTAAATACCACATTCGTTAATTTAAAATTTAATTAAATATTATTGAGGCCAGTCGTGACGCAGTGGCACAACGTGTAACTGATGAATCGACTAGTCGTGGGTTCGATCCCCACTCGAGGAAATAAAATATTTATTTACATTTATATTTTCATTTCTTCGCTCTGGTGTCGAGGCTAAGCCCGGCGTTAAGTTCCGCCACTCAACACGCAATGCCTTCAGAAATCGGCGGAAAGTGGGGAACGGAGTGTCTTAACACTAGGTTCTCTCTGCCTACCCTGCTGTGTGCGGGATACAGCGTGAAGCTGATTTATTTGATTTATTTTACTTATAAATATTATTGATTGATTGCATTACATTTCAATAAATCCGCTTCCGATTCATAGAAGTCTTGTATATATATAAATTTCCGAGAATTTTATAGTTACAATTCAGTTCATACTATCAATACACGCCTACGCGAAAAATTTGTATCAGCACTCGCGCTCTTTACACTAATAAATAACTTAACATTGATTTATTCGTCCTTTCAAACATCACACAATGCTGAACAACAATTACTGAGATAACCTCTTCGTGTGATTAAATGCATAAACATGTAAGTCGGATAATATTGTAACCAAGTACATTTTAATTGTAATTAATTTTAATTATTATCACTAAACATACATATCTAATGAAAAAAGAATTTATTAAAATTTAATTACCAATTAGCTTCACGCTTTATCCTGCACATAATAGGTTAGGCAGAGCGAACCTAGTGTTAAGACACTCTGTTCCACACTTTTCGCCGAATTCTGGAAGCATTGCGTGTTGAATGGGGGAACCTCGTTTTCAGAGCGAGGAAATGAATATATTAAATAAGTTATAACTTGAGTGGGAATCGAACCCATAACTTGTCAAGTTTACAGTCGCACGCTTATGCCTCTGCGCCAAGACTGGCTGGATAATTTATATTATTTGGGAATTCTGTATATAAAGTGTTTTACTTTCTCTATAAAATCTCTAATAAACACTAGGTGTTGTAATTACTTGCAAACATAGACTAATTAATTGCTTATTTCACATTTATATAAACAAAATATAAATCTTACCTCCGAAACTTTTTCTAAGACTGTTTTCTCAGCTTGATATAGCGTGTGTTGTACCGAAGGTGAATATACGCCGGTGTCGGGAGGGCCGGCAAATTTTTCCAAAATGGCGTCTTTAACAGTCAACCAAGCGTTGTCGAAATCTGCTGTTTTCATGTTGTCGTACGTCCATTCCGCTTCCACGATTGTACTGTTGAATGATAAGTAACAATTTTTTGTAAATATGTATTTAAATTTTCGCTAGAGAATATTTTATTTGTACTTTTTGTAGTAGATATATAATATATTTTCTAGTTTTAAAGAATATTTAACTTCTTCAAATTAATATTTTGTATTAACAACATATTAAAGTAATATAATGCTTTTAAAAATAATATACCTAAATATTCTTTCAGGAGCATCCGAAAGCGTCGTGTATTCATCTTGTACAAAATCAACAAAAGAGGACTGAGTGGTCTTCAGAACGCGGAGACCACTTAATCCAGATTTTACTACAACAGCCTCTGTAAAAATATTTTACGTTATAATTTATACCTGATGTAAAATGTTAGATTATTAATTAGTTATTAAATGAGTTATTTAATTAGGAATATTAGTAATTTGTAGCAATAAAATATATAAATAGTCGAAACACATACCGTGGCGTGCTTGTGATACTTCACACCATCTTGTCGCTGTTGGTGAAAATACAAATGCGTGATTGTGAGGAATCCCTGCATGGAGCCTTTCCCATGGATATTCAATAATGTGACACTTCGCTTCGTACACTTGTCTGTAGGTATATAGAAAATGATTCACTACAACTGCACCAAACTCTTCGGGAGTCTTGATTCCATGTTTCTTTGCTAGCAAATAGACTGTGTTCTTTTGGGAGTCTGTCGCTACAACTTCCTTGTTATCTCCGATCACATAAGCTGATTCGGAGGCAAGTTTAAGTTCTGTTGATACTTCGAACTCACGAATTAAATGATATTCACCGTCTCGATGGACATGCAGTAGTTTGACAGAACTCTTTCCGTATCCATGATCACTCAATTCGAAGCGGCCGCCGGTGTCCTCCGCCGCCGTTGTCGCGGCCTTAGCACCAGTCATAGCAACTGGCATACCTTCACCTAAGCTCGTATTCGAGGGTTTTGCATATATTCTAAAAATTGTAGATAAATACACTATATGACGTATTTTAACTTTTTACCAACAAATTTCAACTGATAAATAAACAAGAATGTTACCTGTTTGAGCTAGTCCACGGCATTTTACTATATATATATATATATATATATATATATATTTTTTACTTTATTTTAAGCGTGTGTAAGAAACGCCGTCGGTACATTAACTTATGAAGACTGTGATAAGTACAGCTCAGAAGCTCATTTATAACAGTACCATGTGACCCTCATTATCACTGACGAGCACGCGCCTAATGCGCAAGCTGGACCTTATCGGACTTCACATTAATTTTGTTTATTTAATACAGAGCATTATTATATTGGAAATTGTAAATAAACAACACATCCGTTTTTCAGAATTCTTTGTTAATTATTAATAATTATTGGTACGGAAATTATTTATGATATTTTTGTTTTATTGATATTTTTAGGGCTCCGTACCTTTTAAGGAAAAAAGGAACTCTTATAAAATCACTATGTTGTCCATCCTCAAGAACTCTTGTAGATATTAAGTTGATTCAAACCGTATACTGGGATTTAAGGCCCCATGATTTCCTAAAATAAATGCAAAGATATGGGCGTTTATATCGCAAAAAACGCATATTTCGACACTGTAAAGGGAATCAAAATTTAGTATTAAAGCCGCTAGTTCAAATAAGGTATCAGATTAAAGGGCTCTGGCTAAGCTAAGTTCAATACCACCATTTTTTGCACGGAACCGGCTCGCGCTTGTTCGATTTTTTTGTAAACACTTTAAACAAAATACATTTAAAAAATTGTTTTAATTGTAACATTAGTCGACTCGTCAATTCTTTAAATGGTAATATGAAATTGATATATTTTTTTAACTTCAGATGTAGACCGTGTGGTTTTGCTTTATATTTTGCTATATATTATTAACGTACTATACCTTCGACTTTCTATGTTAGAATGATAAATTATAATAAATTTTGTTGACAGAAGTTGCTGTTACACGTTGTTTTAGGTTCAATGAAATAAACAAGACAGGATAATGAGTCATTCTTACTAACATTTGGCTTTATCCCGTATCTACCTACACTGTTACATTAGTATAGGTAGAGAGAAACCAGTGTCAAAACACTTAACGTTCCGCATCGTTTGTAAATTTTAGACATTGCGTGTTAAGCGACGGCGGTTAATTTAAGGCTGCGCTTTGAATAGGAGACCGGTGATATAAAAATTATTGGGGATCGAACCCACAACTATCGCAATTACATTCAGACGGAATCACTGAACCACTACTCCACAGCCATATTTTAATTTGTCCATTATCATAATATGCGCAACTAAATTAGTTAGTCGCAATAATATATTATATTATACCTATATATTAGGGGTCGCAGCAATCAAAATATAAATTATTAATTCAGCGTATTTTGATAAATATTATGATAATTTTTAATATCCGCCTGCTGTGTTACAGAAGTATGTAAACAAGAAACTAAAGTTACATTTTTAATTTTATTATTTTCTTTTCTAAATATAACTACGTATTATAATAAATAACAAAATTATAGTAAAACCACTATTACGATATACTAATGTAAAAACAATATAGATACTAAATAATATCTCTTTACATTCAATAAACTCTTGTATATTATAAGTTTTAGAGATGCGCCGAATATTCGTTTGGTATTCGGTGTATTCGGCATCTTTTTCAGTATTCGTATTCGGCCGAATTATTCGGTTATGATGCCGAATACATTGGGTTCGATTATTTTTATTTAATTGGCTGCATGACTCAGTAGAAATGAAAGATAATACGTCTTATGTAAGATTTCAATTGTTATTATAAGTTAAATGAATAAAATTATTAACAATATAAGTTATTAAACTATTCCTGAAGAGATGGTGGCTGTTTATCAAGAATCTGCACCTTCATTATCTACTGTTTAAATGTAGTCAAGTAAATTTAAAAGAGGCAGAGACCATTGCAGACGACCCTCGTCCGTCCGGCCCAGTTACTGCCTCTGCGGATGAAAATGTCATAAAAGTTACCTGTTGAACTTATATGAAGGAGATAACTAACATTCCTATCGGTACCATACAAACTATTCTTCATGACTACTTTAACCTTTTAGAAGTTAGTACGTAGTGGGTCCCGGGCGTATGCTCGCAGCGCCACAGAAACAAGTGCGAGTCGAGTGATTTAGGGAGTTTTTGGAGCTCTGTGGTGAAAATGCTTCGAGTGTTTTCGCAAAAATTGTTACTGGATAAAATTGTCCAGGAGGGTGCTAGAAGCGTCCACGGTGTTTTGACACTAAAATAGAATTTTGGTGATTGAATATAAAAATAAAGGTAATTAATTAACAATAATATTAACGAAAATTCCTACGCTTCAACTTGGTGTAATTTAGGGGAAGAAATTAAAGAAAAAGACGGGGTAAACTGGCCGCCGGTGCGTTATTTTTACGTGACAACGTTCCAAATGACGCGTGTTTCCAAGGTTCGCGATTGTGCCTTTGAAGACATCAACCACTCACCCTATAGTTCAGAGTTTCCACCTAGTTATTATTATTTGTTCCGAAATTTGAAATTTGAAAATGATGTCTGTGGAAAACGATTTGATGATGAAGAGCTGAAGGCGGCTTTTAAGAAAGCTTTTATTAAATGTGCATTCAGGCAGGAAGGAAAGTTATTTTTTGCAGGGAATTGATAATATCAGGATTAATATCAGGATGTAACAAATGTATTGAGGTTATGGAGGTAGACCACATAAAAAAAGGTACAGAAATAGGCGTACGAGTCACCTGATAGTGAGTGACTACCGCCACCCACAACCTCGTCCACGCCCATGACACCAGAGGAGCTATAGATGCGTTGCCGGCCTTTAAGGTGGCGTTTTTTGAAGGTACCCAAGTCGTGTTGACCTGGAAGCACTACCGCAGGTAGGCCAATCCACAGTTGTGCGGCGCGTGGAAGGTAGTTCCTACGAAACCGCACAGTAGTGGAGTGCCAAATATCTAGATAGAGTGGATAGTATTTACGTTTAATACATAATGTGCGGTTAGAAAATTCAGCGACAGGTAACAGGTCAAACAGTTCCCCAGAACACTCCCCATGATAAATGCGATAAAGAACGCACAGTGAGTCTCAGCGTCAAGCCCTTCGCAGATCATTGGGTCCCAAACGATTTACAACGGCTCTGCGTGGTATGCGATCAAATGGGTCGAGCTAACACTGGTGCAGCAGCGCAGAGATGACAACGGTCCTCCATATTAAAAAACACTGGCTAAATTAGACTTATGCTTTGCCCGGCAATCAAAAGGGCTCTGGGTTCTAGGTAGAAGACCTTCACCTGCATAACTATCTAATTACACAGTGATTTTTAGGATCTTCTGCAATGACAGGATTCGTCAAGGAAAGTTCTTCACAACAGTTATAAAACGCCACATAATATTCCCCTAAAAAAAATAATATTTTGTAGAGGTCCTTCCCTGTATGTTATAGTTCCAGTTCGCAATTGTCAAGAGCAAGAAATTTCATTCTAAATCGAGGGTCCACCAATGTTGATAGGCAATTTCTGGTACATTTGGACAATTTTTGATTCGGGATTCGGGTGGCGGTGAGGTATATAGCTTTGACGACAGGTAGCATATTAAAACCTGTTTACGCGGCAAAATAACGAAGAAATGGTAAACCGAATAATTCGGCCGAATATCCGGTTCGGTAAAGTTTAAACCGAATAGTATTCGGTATTCGGTTATTCGGTGTAAACACCATTCGGCGCATCTCTAATAAGTTTATTCTTTGTCCCTAAGCATTTGCGAAATTTTGTAAGATCTGAGAAAATAATGAAGGTAGTGATCAGTTCTGCATTCCATGGTTAAAATTTAAAATTATAAATGAAATGTTACTTTCATTTTGGTGAATTAGCTTAACATTAAGATTTTCCAGAGTGTTTTGCCGAAATGTATGTTATACCTACAATAAAAAAATGTTTTGTGACATGTAAAAAAGGAAAGTAACATAAACTATTGTGTTTAGGAAGATACAAAAGTAATTAAAATTCACCAAATATAATTATAAAAATAACAAATTTTCAATTGTAAGTAAATCTATTTACAAAAATACAGAATGCTTATTAACAGATTATAAGATAAATAAGTCTTTAGACATTGGCGTCTGCTATCTTAAGAGATATATAATATAATAGGTCGTCAGTCAAGCGGACACCCTTATCGTTATTTTGGTTTATGACTTTATCCGAAATATTTATGTTTTCTAGTAGATATTGGTGTATAAATAAACTAGAATGCAAGATATAAATGTTTTATTATAGAATATATACAAACATTTCCATTTTCATTATCAAAAAATATTTTAATACATGCTATAAGAAAAATAAAAGACAATTGTAACAGTTTAAAGAAATTTGCCTTATATATATTTTTTATATATATATATATATATATATATATATATATATATATATATTTATATAAAAGTAATCTCGAGTCAAGGAACTGAAGCTCGTGTAAGTGAAGCTAGCAACAATCATATCACTACGTTACTACGTCCGAACTCCGCACTATAGAACTACAATAACACATACTCATGTGACTTTTTGACAAACATTTCATTAATCTTCTTTTATTTTTTTTTTGTTTATTAACACTTTTTTACCATAACTCCTTACACATATTACAAATATTCTTTTTTTTTTGTTTATAATGTCAATAAATTTTATATATATTTTTAATATAAGCTGTCCATGAATGTAATAACTGCTTAACTTTTAATACAATATTCTTAACCCTTATCGTGGCAAGATTTTTTTTTTTGAAGAAAAGCAAAAAAATGTATATTGGTAGCTTCTTTGGGCAATGAAGAACTTCAAAAAAATAAATAAAAAAATCGTGATATGAAAATTTTGGAAAACACGATGTATACTATACTATACACTTCTACACGTGCAGTGATTATCACATTTTTAAGAATGTATATTATGCTATACATTGCTATGTTTTGGAACAGTTGGAATGTTACTGGTAGCTTTTACATATACTAAAAGATTATTGTAAATAGCATGATTTTTAATAAAAATAACTATCTTGGTGGAAGTAAAATTGTTTAATAAAATAAATCTTTCTTGAACAATTTTTTCTTTACAAAATAATAATTCAGAGATCATTTTGCTTGCGGTGTTGATACTGCAAAAAACATTTTGATTCTTCACATAACAAAGATGAATCTTACATTATGTGCACATAATACTTCCCTGGCCAGCTTTGCAGTACTTGCACATTTGATATTTGGTTATTTGCGGCCAATGGTCATATTTGTCATAGCGGATATGATTGCATGGTCGTTAAGATACTTTTTTTTTTATTTGCTTTGCCGGGAAATTGTCTAAATTTTTCTCTGAAACGTTTCGAATTAGTAGTCTTAGATGAAGCTAAAACTATTTTACTTCCAACACCCATAGTCTTTTCTCTTCAGTAAATGCGATGCCCCTAAAAGTGCCATCTCCTGCGTAGAGCAAGAAGTCATAAATGATGCCAGACACACCGACTCTTCTAGAAACCCCATTTACAAGGCTTATTTGGGTTATATTAACGTCGATTTTCTGCGTTTTTCTCTTTGTACGGTATAATAATTTCGTCGTCGATACTAAAACATTCTCTTCTTTTACGGATAAACATTGTGTTCGAATGCAATCAATTACAAATCAGATGGTATATTTTCCAATGTGGGTCATGATATTTCTGCCTTCTCCTTCTTGATATTGTGCTTCTCTCTAACGAAAAGATAAATTATTTCTTCTGCTACACTGTCTTCTTATTGAATGAATGAGGTATAAGAGGCACTTCGATGATATCAACATAAATATCACATGTATGCGTTCCTATCTCATCATCAAAAATTTGTAGGAAGTTTAACATTTCGAGATTTGAATTTATCGATGGCGCTGGAGAACGTTCTGCTGATCCAATCATTCCAGCTTCATCACTGCTACTAGCTCCGTCACTTGTGCTAGAGTCTGTATTCTTCTCAGGTATTAAAGATAAAATGCGCCTAGCTCTTTCACCCATAGCAGTCTAAAACCAAAGCAAAAGAAACATGCAAGAAAACACCAAAAATAAGCTAAAGCATGTTGTATTAAAATACATAATAATGTATGTAATGTTATTTGTCCCTTTATATAGGTAGGTAGTCATGTAATAATAATAATAGTAGTATTTGTTGTGGGAATCGAACCCACAACTTTGTGTGTAGCTTTCTAGAACCACTATATCAACGAGGCAGTCAAACATCAAAACAAACATAACAGTCTTTTAAATTGTAATAATATTGGTTTAGTATATAAGACAGACATACTTAAAATTTTAATTTTATAGTAAAGTTCTAAAAAATATTGATCCTGTGAAGTTGGCAATGTATATTATTCTATACACCACCAACGAAAGGTAACTTACTGCAACTGCGGCAATGTATAGTATAATATACGTTAGTAAAAACACGACAAAAACATACTACTTCACATAGCGACAACAGCATATATATAAAAATATGTAAGAACAAACATTTAGGCATGTGTATTTTATAATAAACATATATATTTAGGAGTAGAAACACAAAAATAAAATAGAACTTTCCTTAGATAAACCTGAGCGGCCCATCTTGACTATTATTTTTGACAATAGATTTTAAATTATGACAGATAAACTACTAATTTTATTTTTAAAATATAAATAAATGTCTAAAAATGTCATATGTTTAATAAAACTTAATAAAAATTATCTTATAGCTATCGTATATTTTTATAAAGTTGTATGTATAGTATACTATACAAAATGAAGACAAGGATTAAATTAAAATTTTAAAAATCCTTAATTAGTTAAGGATATTTTATAATACTTAATTGGAGTCACAAAGAACCCGATTGCACTAAAAAACAAAAAAAAACAAATTGAACAGTAAAATTTTACAGGTCTCTTTGAGAAATAATAGGTAATTTATTTAAGACTGGGTTTTTCGCTTTCTAGTAAATATTTTTAATTCAATATTTTAAAATTTTAGCAATCTTATGATCTGCGACTTGATGTGGAAATCGGCCTCATATAGCCTTTACGCCGAAGCGACGCGCAAGTACTAAATTTTTTTTATGTCTGGGAATCCTCAACTCATTAGAAAAAGAAGTGATTGACCCATTAGAAAATAATCCACAAGAGTACTGAATTATAAATTTTCACATTCAACGCGGTTTGAGGCCAATTTCGACCTCAAGGGGTTTGGGGAGGAGTTCAGGCGATGTTAGTCCTACTACAATAGTCGATACTGGAGCAAATGTGTTTTATGCCGAGTTGCATCTACAGTGAGTATCGTGTCGTTATTTTTTTGTAAAAAAAAAGTATTGTACTTTTATAAATTTGTAAAGATAAAATATATCTTTAGTAATTCGAAATCGGATGTTGATATACAAATGTCAGTCTATCATCACTTATATTAATATATCATAATAAGAAATGTTAGCAACTTACAGATAATAACAAACGAAGCCACTCAGTGTCTAAGCATGTTTTTACAAAGAGTCACATTATTAAAAATGACGCATTTTTCTTATTTATTTCATTTAATAATTTAAAAATTTTAGATACAAATGATCATTATCGTAATCTATATCTATACTTATAATAAATCTGTAGAAAAGTCGTTTCTGTACATTGAAAATATTTTAAAAAAATTAGCCAGGGTGTTAAAGGATAGTTTTTCCAACATTTTTGGAATTTTTGTCTGTTTGTCTGTTTATCTGTTTGTGTAAACACGTATCACGCAAAAAGTACACAATAAATTTAAGCAACTTTTATACATAAAAATTACAAGTAAATCAAAGTAATTTTTAGTGTTTATTTCATTGTCATCACTTCACTCTATCAAAAGATAGTATAAGTATTTAAGTTTTCAAGAAGTTTGTATTTGAGATAGTAGAAATCGATACAAGTAACGCTATCTATTGACAACAAATAGTAGGTACTAACGATTCTTGATACTCTCTATCATACACGTAACGCTATCTATTGACAACAATTAGTAGGTACTAACGAATCTTCAACGACGACGGGATCGTCAATTACGACGGGAGGAACATTAATCATTTTAATACTTTAGCACAACACATCGTTTTCGGTTAATATAATTTTATGTTAGGTGAAATTTAACATAAAAACAGCATTTTTAAACTGTCCTTACTTTTAAATCTTAAATAGATGGCGCTGTGCATTAAAAAATAAATATTTTTATAGTTTGGAAAGGTTACCGCTACATTCTATCAAAAAATAATGTACTTAAAGTTCTAAATATATTTATATTAGAAAAAAAAAATTGAAACATACACACTGATATCTATTGACTACATATGATAATGAATTGTTGAGTTATTATTTGCTAAATGTTAATTACGTCGTGTAAATGTAATCTATACTTATAATAAATTGAACATAAACATAGTAGTAATATATTTTTCTAACAATGTTCGAATGGTTACAGTTCAATTGTAAGTCCAATAGATGGTGCTGTGCATAAAACGTCGTTTTCTGGATCGCGCTGGCAAGATTCTGGGCAAAAGAATGACTTTAGAAACGTCTTATTTATTTTACTGTTGATAAATTTACGTACGTTACGTTTTTAAAGTACAATTGTTCATAGTACTAACTACAAAGTAAACTAATTTGAATTGTTGATGAAGATTACCTTCGTAACAATCTAGCTTAATTCGTAATTATTTAACACAGTGATAAAGAATGATTTAATATTCAAAGAAATATTTTGAATAGGTTCTTCAGTCCGTTCGTTCGTTTATATTATTAATATTTTTTTAAGAAACGTATAAAAAAACTAACTTTTGGGAGCAACCTCTAAA
The DNA here is from genome assembly GCA_013403705.1 of Heliconius hermathena. Taxonomy (NCBI): domain Eukaryota; kingdom Metazoa; phylum Arthropoda; class Insecta; order Lepidoptera; family Nymphalidae; genus Heliconius; species Heliconius hermathena. Next base: position 65,470 of record JAAIXJ010000441.1, read on the forward strand.
AAATTGTGTCTCAAGAAAAAAATGCTCCGACACTGTTTATAATAATATCCCGCAAAATATGATGGTTTATGCTTCGTGTTTTGTCGCATTTTGTATCATAACTATAGGGTATTTCCCGTTCATATACAATTACGAAATTTGTTAAGAAGTTAAAACTTACGGCACGTATAAAGGAAAATTCCAAAATTATTTTTCAAAAATTGACTACTTATTGTATTTGTGTCACAGAAAAAAACCATTAGGTAGAAATTTTTATCTGTACTTAATTTGATACAAACTGACAACTTAATTAGTTATTCTTTTGGTGTATCTCCATTCATGAAACTGGTACGAAACTCTCGGGGCATGAGTACGACTTGAACTTAACCGAAAATGTTGATTATTATAAATGTTGATTATTATATAAAAATGCTTAAAAACGCGCTTTCTATGTATATTCTGTATACCAATTATATATTTAACTAATAATATATGTTACTAATTTAAAAACTGTACAGGAGCTAATATAAGTTATTTTACAAAGAATATCGTGAGTACTTATCCAAATCAATTAATTAATAATTAAGGCTGTTTGTAATATCTATATTTTTTAAATGCATAATCATGTAATTCAAGCGGGCAAAGCCGCGAGCAGGCCGCTATTATACAATAAAACAGGTACATATTTTGTAGTCGTTTTGTTAAACAAAAGTTTGAATTACTACTATTTTTTTATTTATAAATCGATACTATCGAAATGTAACCTATACTAAATGTTAAGAGAAGTTCAAATTGATTATACAAAACTTTTAAATTTCATTGTTTTGAGTTGGAGGTTTCCTCTTATCGAGGAGATACCTCTTATGAAAAATCGAAAATATACTCTCTAGTTACATTTTTATTTGTATAGATTTGATTGAACGATATTATGTTTTATTGAGCAATAGTTTTGAACATAGTAGTATAAAAATATGACTAAAATAATGTACATAGATATTATAACAAATAAAATCATTCTCGTCACCAGCATTCCCTTATTTATTGCGGCTTGTAGACCTACAACGACCACAATAGTACCTAAGATGCTAAAACCAAAAAGCCAGAACCCGGGGCGAAGGTAGATGTAGGTAAAAAAACTACACTACTCTCTACCAGAACCATTTTTCTACCATTGGTAACATTACAACGTAGAGAACTTCATGTTGATTTTCTTTAGATTCTCAAATATAGGTCCCGTGATGAACGTGTTGAGGGATTTTTTTTTGGGAGTTAAATCTCTTCACTTAAATTTATGTAACTGTTATCCAGTCGACTCTTCCAAACGCAGTCCTCGCTAAGGAATACGAGCGGCCGGAGTCGGTCAAGCGGACGAGATGGACTTTAATTTTTATTTATTACTGAATTTCTTTTTATAACTTTCTAACAGATTTATATAAATTTGATATTGACATACTTTATTTATTAACTAATATGATCAACATTAAGACACACAATTTTTAGGACACATTTTTTAAAATAACAACAATAATTTTCTATAATAATAAAGAATTATAAATTTTGTAAGTAATAAAAATGAAAATTTTCTTAAAACATTATTAGCTTCACGCTATATCCCGCACACAGCAGGGTAGGCAGAGGGAACCTAGTGTTAAGACACTCCGTTCCCCACTTTCTGCCGAATTCTGGAGGCATTGCGTGTTGAGTGGCAGAACTCAACGCCGCGCTTAACCTCGACACCAGAGCGAAGAAATGGAAATATAAATTTAAGTAAATATTTCATCTCCTCGAGTGGGGATCGAACCCACAACCAGTCGGTTTTGCAGTCACACCTCGTGCCGCTGCGCCACGACCGGCCTCTTAAAACATAATTTTAAAAATTTTATATTTAACTTTGAATAACATGAAATACAAATTTAAACACAAAATAGACGAACTACAAATTAAAAGAAAGTATCTATATGTTATAGATTGTACAAAAAAATAACAAAAGAAATTTAAGAATTAAAATATTTACTATTGACTGGAGTCGGAATCAAGATAATCACTTTTGCACTTTGTTTGTTTAACCATGAACTGAACAGTGGGACAATTTGCTGAAGTAGCTAAATGATCCGTAATTGAGGGGGTTAGAAGTTTAGTGCCGTGGAGCTGACAGCACTTATATAACTATAGGTACCCCACACGACAATTTTGATGTACGCTTTGATAATTTTTGCTTATTGTTTGGATACTGGCAAGATTAAGATGCATCCATTGATGTAAGAATCGTCAAATCAGCCTATTCGCTTGGTTTCAGAAACATAAATAAATACATACATACTTATCAAGAAAACGTATAAAAATTTAAACGTAGCAGGATTTGAACCCGCGCCTCTTTGGGAACCGTACCGAATAACATTATAAATGAAACATTTAAAATATATGAACAATTATAAAACAAATATGAATAGTCTATATTTTTAAAAAGTAATACATTTATTCAAATCATTTTCACAATTCTATCTGTTGCTCACAAAATTTCTTTACAAGGACACAAAATGTAAAAATCCATTTCTTCTCTATTTCTCAGGAACGTCAAACCACTGGCCGTTATACATGATATACTCGTGACTTTAATAGACGTATTCAATATTTAATTTCATAGTATATTTCGATAAGGCAGTTAATGTACCGATCATTTTAACGAAAATAGCTATATAAGTAGGAAACAATTTTAGAGAGGTATCATAATATTTTATGTTTCATATTTGCCGATCTCATAATATCAAAATACTACGAATATATTTTATGACAAGCAGAGTCTTACTGCGGACTTTTTATAGCCGTCTGCATAGCACTGCGGATATTTTAAACTATTTTATTATTTATTTCCTAGATGTTTAGAATACTGTAAGGTATATAACATAATATGACCTATGTGTGACATTCCAAAATTTAACTTAATTTTTGATTAATATTATTTTGTCGTAATATACACGGTGTGATAATTAAATGACTCCACTACGTCAAGCTTGACCGAGTTATAAATTATTTTATCATACATACTTAAATACTTAATCAGTAGGTATATACATTTCATAAATATTGTAAAAAAAACGATATCTATAAAAAAACGTATTTTACAATGAAAAAATTAATAAAGTATAAACAATATTTGTACACTTTTATCGAAATATATATTACTACGCGAGATTTCATCATTCACACATTCGGTCGCTTCGCTAAAACATATCAGACAACACATAGTTGCAAAATAATAACGCGGCCGAGCATTGAGATGAGACGGTCGGTCCTAGTGATTGGAAAAGTATAATTTGGGAATAATATTTATAATTTCGTCACTCAATGCTAATGTATTAATAACATGACCATGTTTATGTATATTATTTTTACGATAACTCGTCCACAAACGTATTTATAAGAACTTCAGTGTACAAATATTATTTCACCGAAAATTTCATTAGATTTACATTTAGGTTTTGCAATCTCTAAACATAAATGCGCATAATGCATATAATGCTGCAATTTATCAATAAAAGCAGATTGTTTATAAAAATCTGTTAAAGATTTACATAACACTATCACAATTCCTCTGTTTAAAAGTGGAAACGGTCTTCATAAGACTCTCTTCTTCAAAAGTTCAAAGTAAATAGTAGCTAGCAGTTCCAGCCGAATCCATTCTTATATCTTTCGTATGCATTACATATGCATACGAAAGGCCGATATATTTATATTTTTCACTTTTTAAAGTTTTTTTTTATTATTACAAAGTCGGGGCCGACATGTTACAGTAACATTAAATTATACAACTTACGATACATCAGAGAAGACAATATCGATAAAATGTAGAGCGGTGCAGCGCGTCTCTAGCGCGCTGAGGCGGGCGGGCGTCGTGCGCAGGCGCGAGGGCGGGCGGCGTCGCGGCGCGTCACGTCGCCAGCTGACGGCGCCCAGTGACGTCTCTACGCAACCGCGACCGCCGCGCACGTCTGCACCTCTGCGGGTGATGCCACGGCTCTCTCCGTGAACTCCGACTCTATCCCTGTGGTACAAATGATGGTGCGACGGAGTGGTCGTTACACAGTCAACTGGAGAGGATTTAGAGACTTCGTCAGCAATAAGCCACCAGATGAAGGTAAGCTGTTATGCAAATCGACGTGTGAACAAACTTAACCTCAAAGCCAATGAATAGAATCGTTACTCAATATACTCGTAAATAGGTTGTGAAGTGGACAATTATTACCTTCACACAATATATTATAACTCAGGTTTATTTGCAAGCTATTTAAATGTAACTTATAGAAATACGATTCAGCTGAAATAAATTTGCAGCCGGTTCGCGAAATTATATTATTATAATATATTATACAACAAACAAATAATTACTTTTCTAGAAAAGTACTTACACACAATCTAAATACCTAATTCGTTATATTTTACAATGAGACATTTGAACTTAGTACAATAGTGTCATAAAAGCCTGGTTGTTATTTAAAATATTTACGTCATATACTATTTTCTTGAACACAAAAAAAAACTTTTATTTATAAATATAGTTTATATTTAATAATTACATACAAATTTTATATGAATTTAAAGTATAAAGAATTATACGATGACGCAAGTTATTATTTATTTAATAAAAAAAATCTGCTATAGCAAAAGGCTTAAACAGTAACGTGCACAATGTTTATGTGGTTTTACTTCTTTTAAAAATATTACTTCCTTATTAATTTGAAATACCGTAATCGGTTCGCTCCTAAGCAACAGATATTTTATATACTAAAAGCTCAATGTGTTAAATTACTGTTTATATAATTTAGCTATTTTTACGATGCCACGAGTTCTAATAGAGATAATAATATTAAAAAAAGTAAACATATCATTTTATTGTTGTGTTATATACTCTGTAAAGTATGTTTTGTCGATTCGGAAATAATTCGTGATATTGAGCAGTAAAACGTTTATTCTACACCTGCCTATATTCATTTTATGAAATATTCTACTCGTTTTCTTCTTTTTTGATTTTGTTATATTTTTATACTCTTGGTAAAATCAGAAAAAGTAACTCAGAAATAAAATGAATTGATCTGATTGAATCTTGTCGATTTTAATATCCACAGTTTACTACAATAAGTGGTTTCGGTCCGAACTTTCGGTAACTAATTTCGGGTAAATTACGTTAAAACCCTTTTTTTTGTTTCTTCCTTTTCGACTGTTTTTCGAGATATCTTTTATTGAGTGGAATTCCGCAATTTGTGCTTTGTCTATCAAAGCAGGACAATACTAATAATTTAAATATATTCAAATCCCCGAGTAGGGATAAACACCACAACAATTTTTTAATTATTAATAAACTAGAATAATAATATTATTGTTAATGTATTATCATAATTTGTTCTCATTATACGAAACGCGATACTAAATACCGCGATCTAACAAAATATATGTATCTATGTACCTACAGGAAATTCATAATAACTTATCTATCTTAACTATCGTAAATCATATAATAATGTTATCACTGTCCTATAACTTGTAATTTATTTTAATATAATTGTAATTGATAAACGGCTCGTCCTGCACGAGTTCTATAAATGGTTTCTCATTTCATAAATACAGCCCTGTCCTATAGTAGGTATATTTATTTCTTATAGCCTCATTTGTTAGTAAATAATTAATAAAATTTATATTATACTTTATTCTTTTATTTTTAACATGCATTTTAAGAAATGTTATACTAATGTTGCGTTTTTTTACTATAGTAAAGCTGTAATATTTGAAGTGTTATAGTCACAAAAATACTTTAGAGGTAGAAGATTTAATGTGTCAAGGAGTGAAACAAAATGATATGAGTGAAAAGTGGGCCTGAAGGTTAATTACCTGTTGTACGCAAATGATGCAGTGCTCATAGCATCAGAATAGGAGGTGCAGGCAGTCGTCACCACTCTAAAAGAAGCATGTAAATATAATGATCTTGGTCTGAATATAGAAATGTCGAAATGCCAGCTCAGTGTAAATAGAAAGATACTAGGTAAAGCGAATGAAATTGTATATTAGGGAAGTATGCTTAGAGGAGGTGGAAGATGCGAAATGGATATGGTAATTGCTGCCAGTAACAAAATGAACGTTAAACGTATAAAAAACCTCCGGATCACCGCCGAACGGGGCATGTATGAAAAAATTAATAGTACAAGGCGAAAGAAGATTGCAGATACTGTTGGTTTAACTACCCAACTAGAAATAAAGTATAAAGCTAAAACATAATCTCTATATCTCTATATATAATAAGACAGTAAAAATATTTTGTCTGTACATTTAGTAATTTTGACTGAAATGGATAGAGGGACACTTAAAAAGAATAATAGAAAGCAAAAAGATTTTTTTTGAATTTCCTGTCTGTCTGTCTGTCTGTCTGTCTGTCGACATATTTTTGTCCGCATTTTTCTCTGAAAGTACTGAACCGATTTACTTGAAAATTTCACCAATTGCTTTGTTTTAACTCAACTTAACTACTAAAGCTTAGTTCATCAAAATCGGTTCATTAAAAAAAAGTTATCGTCATTTGAATGAACTCAAGGCAATTTGCCTGCGAATATTATATAGCAATCGCGCTGGTAAGATTAATGACATTCGAAACGTCTGGGTTATATGACTGTTGATAAAAGTATATATTTTTGAAACACTATTATATAATATTTTATACAATAAAGTAAACAAAATTGAATTGTTAGTGGAGATTACCTTCATAAATCATAACAGTTAAGTTTAAGTCGTAATTAATTCAACACAGAGATAAAGAACGATCTTGAAAGAAATATCAAGTAAATACAAAGATTTTTTGGTTGGTTCGTTCATATAATATATGTAACTAATTTAAAAACTGTACAGGAGTTAATATGCAATTATTACAGTTATTTTACAAAGAATATTATGAATCCTTCAAATCAATAATTTAACATTTAAGGCTGTTTCTGAATGAGTAAATTAAATTATTCACTAACATCAGCACATTTAACAGAATTTTAGAATTATGATGAGACGTATATTATATGGGTAAAAAGAACATAAAGTTACAAAAATATATACGTATACTAAATAATTAGCTTTATGTATATTTTATAAATATCAAATATCAACAATGGCCGTATTTTTTTATTTAAAACAATCAAAAATCCTTTGACGATAATGTCGTAAAAAATCATATTAGAAGTCATTATAGTTGTCAATCCATTGTGCTTATTAAATCAATAATCATGTATTTTAAGCGGGCGAAGCCGTAGGCGAGCCCCTAGTAATAAATACAAAACTGTTGAAGAAAATAAATGCCTTTTATGCTTTTTTAAATATATTAACAATTAAGTATAAACTATAAATAAATATAATTTCTACAATATTTTTATAATATCTATAAGATTGCTTAATATTATCACTGATTTAGTTCTTTACGAAACCTTCTTAAAATACTATTAAACTTTAATTAGATATATATACGTACATATGAGGCCAGTCGTGGCGCAGCGGCACAGAGTGTGACTGTAAAACCGACTGGTTGTGGGGTCGATCCCCACTCGAGGAGATGAAATATTTACTTAAATTTATATTTCCATTTCTTCGCTCTGGTGTCGAGGCTAAGCGCGGCGTTGAGTTCTGCCACTCAACA
>JAAIXJ010000441.1:73351-201843 GCA_013403705.1 Heliconius hermathena
ACTTCTTAAACGTAGAGGAACTGCAGCATATTTGGAATACTAGTTTGTTTTTTGAGAATAAATTTAAAGAGAAATGGGATGGCTCAATAAAAAATACTTTAAATTATTGCAAAAGTATTAAACTTTAATAATAATAACCATCAAACAGAACAAAAAGCAGAAACATTACCAAATGCTTATAAAAATAAAAAAAATACAAAAGTTAAATTTGACTTAGGGTGCAGGTAATTTGGAATACTATATTCCAAATTACCTGCACCCTAAGTCAAATTTAACTTTTGTATTTTTTTTAATTTTATAAGCATTTGGTAATGTTTCTGCTTTTTGTTCTGTTTGATGGTTATTATTATTAAAGTTTAATACTTTTGCAATAATTTAAAGTATTTTTTATTGAGCCATCCCATTTCTCTTTAAATTTATTCTCAAAAAACAAACTAGTATTCCAAATATGCTGCAGTTCCTCTACGTATACAGCATGACACAATTTTAATATCACGAAACCATTATTCTTATTTTTAATAAATCAGGGCAATTTCTAAATAATCCATTCACTCATAAATAAACGTTGAAATAAAATAAATAAATGTGTTTCACGCTGTATCCCACACACAGCTCCCTCTGCCTACCCTAAGCAGAGGGAACCTTGTCTTAATGTGTTAATACACTCTGTTCACAATCAGTCGATTTTACAGTCTCACTTTGTGCTCCTGCGTCATGACTGGCTTCAAAAAAACGTTGTTTGGTGATACAAATATAAATGTTTAATATATTACAAATATTTTAGAAATACAAGAAGAATCGCAACCTGAAGAAGATCTATCAAATCATGAAGTAATTTTCTTCAAAAGTATTGTTGAAAGTCCCGATTTTAGCAGAAAATATGGAGTAAGTTTCAGTTAATTAGTAGGTATTAAGTGATAAATTAAATTTATTCATGGCCTACAGCTTTCTTTTAAATAGATCATGACAATATAACATTTTATTTAAATGTTATTATAATGTGTCATAATATTATCCAACGTCTGTCGTTTAATATATTATTTTATACGTCTAAAGATATCGTCGACGGACAAAAGTTATCTTCGCTAATTACGAGCTCGTATAGCAATATTTTTTAATTGCACAATAATTAATAAAAAAAATAATTTGCAGCAATAAAATAAACGCAATAGCTACGATAATCAAAAAAATACTGTAATATTAATTGAAGTTGCATTACTTCAATTAATATTACAGAAATTTAAATTTCAAATAGTTTTTGTTTATCTGTGATTCAACGCCAATCACTTGACAGCTTTATACTGCGTGATCGTTTGTGTCAAAGTTCTAGTAATATTAACAAATATGAGAATCAATTTTAAACCCTAAAACAAGCATTAAATAGACTAAAATAAATTGTCATCGTGTTCTTTGACAAAACAGGTATTAGGAAATGAAGTACGAACACTCAATAAGAAATTTAGTAGGTGGGTGTGTAAAACATTTTAAAAATATATTATTTAATATTATTTGGTATACTAAATGAAATCGTATTTTAAAATTCAACTATGTCTGATTAGTGTGTTATAACTAAATGTTATGTTTTTTAATATCTGTCAACTTTCATTCAATATTTTGAAATAACAAGTGCCACGCCTAACAATCGAGTTTTTTTGTTCTTACGATTAAATATAAATTGTGATTATTATAAAAATATAAATTAATATTTGTAAGCGATTAAGCATATTTATACGTATTGCAGTCAATAGATTCTGAGGAGGATTTAATCGTAAAACCAGTATCCTTGGATAATGTAAACATAATAAGATCGTTGAGCGAGTATCGAGGCAACAACATACGGACTATAGAACAGGCAGAATTAGCTATATTATTGTCCCGAGTGCATTTTAAGGTATGAATTGCAATTAGAAACAGGTTTGCCAAAGAATGTATTGTATATTTAGCTGTTGTTTGTTTACTTCTCAGAATTTATATTCATCATGATGAAATTTATTTGTATTATCATACATAGAAATATTAATATACTCAATTATATATTAGTTTTGTTACTGATTTATTAATACAATCTTCATTTATACCACCTCTACAGGCTTTAATTCATGCTCATGACCAAATTGGGAAAATTTGGTTGGATAGAGGTTCAGGAATAGATGAGAAAACAACCAAAGAAGAACAAAATAATATCACAGAGTCTTCAGATCTCAGCCCAGACCAAAACGGAGACATGCCAGTAGAGACTGTTAAAGTTGTAGGACTTCGAAAAGTTCCAGGTCAACCATTAGGATTAACAGTAAGTCAAAGTCTATACATACACATACATAATTTTATTTCAGTATTTATGCTAAATGAAATATAGATAAATAGAGGAAGCCATTAAATATAACTATTTTAAAATTAATTTCTTTAATATTAAAATAGACCTGTATTTGACCACATTAAGTCTAATGTTAGCATTGATATGGTTTATGGAGAGACATGCCTGTGAGAAAAACGTGAAGTAACTTTTCACACAAGCAGTTTTTAAGACTTCACTTTGTAATAAAGTACAGATGCTGGCAATGATTTCCATTATCTTGCGGTGCAAATGAAGAAAGTAGACAGACTAGTAAATTATTAGTAGTCCTCAAGTGGGGATCAAATTCACAACCAGTTGATTTTACAGTCACACTTTTTGCCTCTGCCCCACAACTGGCCTCAAATAAAAAAATTTTTTTCAAATTAACAAAATGGCTCTTTATTTTTTTTTCATTCATAAAAGGACAAAATTATATATATTTTTAAATGGCAGGTTACAACAGATGAACATGGTCAGCTAATAGTAGCCAGGATCCTCGCAGGGAGTGCTGCAGCTAAACAAGCACTGCTTACTATGGGAGATGTTCTCTTAGAAGTGGATGGGGTACAAGTTGATACAGAAGAACAGCTTAAAGAAGCTGTCTCTAAACCTAATGATAGAGTCACCCTGAAAGTTGGACCAAATTTAAAAGAAAAGAATGCTCAATTAAGTAATAATAGACTTAGTGTAAGTTACTGATTAATGAGAAATATATTTGTTACACTTATAAATATACTTATATGTATATTTTATTCACATATTTATATGGATACTTTTTCAGTGTTATATGAGAGCTCTGTTTGATTATAATCCTTCTGAGGACACATTACTTCCATGTAAAGAAATAGGATTAGAATTTAAGAGAGGTGATATTTTACAAGTAAGTGAATGTAACTCTTAAAAGAACTATTTAAAATATTGAACAATTTCAATGTAGTTGCAATTTCTTTTAAATGAAATTTTAATTTTTGCAATAAATAAATTTCTGCTTTGGTAAGTTAAAATGTAGCACTGTTTGCCACCACTCTACATTATACATTTCAAATTGAGGCTAAAAATTAAGAATGGGACTATCCTACTATGCATATATATGATAAAAATGTTACTATTTTTTAGGTCTCAGACAGAAAAGACCCTAATTGGTGGCAGGCCAGCCATGTTGAAAAGCCAGAAGTAGTAGGCCTTATTCCATCACCTGAACTAGAGGAGAGACGTAAAGCTTATGTACCGCCTGAAGCAGATTTTGTGCATAAAATTAGTATATGTGGTGCAAGAGTAAGTGGATTTCTAATTTAATTGATTTTTAAACTAATGTTATGCCAGATGAAAGTGTCTGCCCTCCTTTTATGGGAGCATGCTCCTCCTTATAATTTAAAATATTTCAAGTCTCCATAAGTTCAAATATTTCAAACCTATACTTAAAAAAATTATCAAAATGCTAACATAAGTAAGTTGTAGCAAGCATATAAAATTTCTACATAGATTGCCGAGAATGTATGGCTTAGCAGTCAGAGAGCTTTTACGATTTCCAAGAGGCGCCTGTTCAAATCCGTTACTTTCACTAAAAATATTTAATTAAGATTCGTCAACAGTTTAGATGTAGAATTATTCTTTTTATTTCATGATTTTTATCCATATTGTATTACGTGTGCCGCACACGTTGTTATGTATAGATTGTTATGAATAGATATCAATAACGTAAACATCTACTACTACAAAAATACTACTTAATGTTGTGGATCTTTTCATTCTTAAAAAACATACCCGGACGAGAAAGGGATATCCCTCGCTCTATTTTACACAATTACCTATTTTATATAATAAGCCTAAACAACTTTCAACTTCACCGCATTAACTACTAATCGATTTCGTGAATGAGGCGTGTGCGATGTCGCTTTGATAGGTTAGTGTCTGTATGCGTCATTCTTAACAAATAGTATTTTATTTTAGAACAATAATTTTATTATTGCGTTTGAAAAAATCACTTTCATTTTTGACAAAATTTCTTTTGTTTTAATTGTATAAGGCTCTTATAGAGTAGTTAAACCTGTGCTTTCATTGAAAGCGGTGATGATAAAAACACTCTGTATAGGTAATGTGTTGGTTTTTCAAATATTTAAAATATAACATACCAATAAGATAAATAGTAATATGTTAAGTATCACATATATTCAGTGGACATTTTAGTGAATTAAATCTCCTGGGCTGATATTACATAAGTTAGTGATGGGCCCCAACATATAAAATGCCTTAAATTCGTGAAAGGTTAAGAACAATGTTTTAACTGCTAGTCAGCTACACTATGTATCCCGCACACTACAGGGTAGGCAGAGGGAACCTAGTAGTAACACAGTCCGTCCTCCACTTTCCGCCGAATTCTGGAGGCAATGCGGGTTGATTGGCGGAACTCAACGCCGCGCTTTGTTTCAACACCAGAGCAAAGAAATGAAAATATAAATTTAAATAAATATTTCATTTCCTCGAATGGGGATAGAACCTACGACCAGGCATTTACAGTCACCCACTTGTGCCCCTGTGCCACGAAGGGAGTCGATTTTTTAACTGTTGTTCTTAAAAGAACTGCCTATATGTTTAATAACCATAACTTCTCTAATAAAGATATCGAAAAAGAAAAAGAAGTTCGTATATGAATCGCGATCAAGCGTTCAGCTAGAGGGCGCTGAGCTAGCTCTGTACGAGGAGGTGGCGCGCACGCCGCCCTTCCTGCGCCGCGTGCTGGCGCTGGTGGGCACCCGCGGGGTGGGACGACGGACGCTCAAGAATAGAATGATACAGGAACATCCCGATCGGTTTGGTGCTGTTGTTCCACGTGAGTGTAGTTTATATCACTTTGAAGTGGTATGTAGACAGATCTCGAGATCGCATGGAGGTATCAAGCTTAAATTTATAGCAAATGTCCTGAACATTTGGCAGAAAATAAGAACTTACAATACAAATATTTTTTTCTTTATTTATCCGAAAATATATAAGTCTGGAATGAAATCCGAAAATATAAAATTACTTATAATCAGCTCTTGCACAGTTCTGCTCAGCTATATAATTTTTTATATACTTTGTTCACCATCAACGAAAACAGAAAATTGTTTGATGTGTCGTGTTTAAGTGTTTAGGCATGTACATGTATATTCGTGTATTAGTATGTTTATCTGTAGCATAATAGCTCCCAAAGGGATGAACCAATTTAAAAATTTCTAGATCAAACGATCTAGATTTTTTTGTTTGAAATGTCATTTCATTGAGAGTGTTCAGCAATGATTCAAGAAAATATATTCAGGTGCTTGAAGATTATCAGTTTTTTTTTAGTTTTATGTTTATCTTTTAGAGTTATTTGTGTTGGATATTTTATTTACCAATTATTATTGTATCGATTATTATTGTATTATCAATAATAAATAAATAAAATAAATCAGCTTTATGCTGTAACCCGCACACAGCAGGGTCGGCAGAGTTGACCTAGTGTTAAAATACTCCGTTCCCCACTTTCCGCCGAATTCTGGAGGCATTGCGTGTTGATTGACGTGGAGTGGGGATTGAACCCATAACCAGTCGCGTTTACAATCATACATTGTGCCCCTGCGCCAGGACTAGCCTCGTAAATTTTTTTTATAATAATAAAACATACTTTTAGTTTGTACGTCACAAATATGTCGTTAAAAATGTTATAATTCTCCATAGATACATCACGTCCACCCCGGCCGCTGGAGGAGAGCGGTTCGTCATACTGGTTCGTCTCCCGCGAGGAAATGGAACGCGACGCGCACGCAGGACGCTTCCTCGAGTATGGAGAGCATAATGGACATCTCTATGGCACTCACCTGGATTCTATTAGAGCCGTTATTAAAGAGGGTGATTATACTTTTCTTTACTCAATTTTTTTAGCTTGTTGCAGAGTAGGCAGAGGTAGCCTAGTATTAAATCACTCCCACCCACTTTCCGTCGAAGGAGTTTCATTTTGAGTGGCGGAACTTAACTCCGTGCTTTGCCTTAACACCAGAGCGACGAAATGAAAATATGAAATATTTTATTGTCCTTTTTTATTATATCCTCGGATGGAAATCCAACGCACAACTTGTCGCGATTACATTACAGGCCGTTAAGACCGGCCTCGTCGTTTACTCCATATTGTGTAGTAAACTGAAGAAACGAGTTGTTTTTTTCTGTTAAAATCCTACAATCAGTTGTAAGACTATAAGCAGTAGTTACTTTTATACATTAAATGTATACTCGTATATATAGTTAGGCACTTAGCCACTCTCTGTGCCTATTTAAAAGCAAACCAAACATTATTTATTGGTTTTAAGTTATTTTAAATTCCTAAGGCGTAATAAACATAGTTTCTAGTTTTTTTTTCTGACTAGATTGACTACTAATGGCAATTAAGTAAGATTATTCTACATATATCTTTTACTATTATACTTAATATGAGGCCGTCGTGGCGCAGCAGCGCAGTTTAACTGTAATTGCAACAATCGTGGATTCGATTCCCACTCGGAAGAATGAACCATTTTATTTTTCGCTCTGATAACAACATAAAGCTAGCAAACAATCTCAAAAATTGGGCGATAAGTGAAGAACAAAGTGTCACACTAGGTGGCTTCTGCCTACCGTGTTATATGAGTGATTTAGCTTGAATCTAAATAAAAGTATATTTAAGTTCTATTTAAATATACTTTTTTATTCTAATAATTTTTATAATTTACAGGAAAAATGTGCATCCTGGATTGTGCGCCCCAATCTCTGAAACTACTTCACAATAGCAGTGACTTCTTACCCTACGTTGTGATGATAGGAGCACCCGGCATCGAACAGTTGAAGAACCTTACATACGCTTCGAATAGGAATCTTACGGTGACTTTACAGCTACATATTTTATATAAGAACTTTAAAATATATATTTATTTGAATCAGCATGAAATTGAAAATACATTGAAATTAAGAAAGTTCATTCAAAATACTAGATTTGATTTTTAGGGGCCATACATATACTACGTCATATGCCACTGGGCTGAGTAGACGAAGGATGTAAGACTAGGGTTGTGTGAAGATTTCGTGACATCACATTTTGAAATTTGTGTAAATAAAAATAATTTTAGAAGTGTTGTTATAATATAATCATTTCTAGGTGTAAAATTGCAAAATATTCGACGTCAGACTATGCAGCGGGTCTCATAAATGCCTCCAACTGCCCTTATTAGTTGTTACCATTTTAAGGGACATAAAAACTATTAAATTCGTGGGACTTCATAAACGCATAACCCCTTAGATTCCTTCTTCGTCGCAATAAAGTGAAACTATCATGACAAAAAAAATTAGATATAGCAAGTTATGTGTTAAATGATGTGTATGCTAGCTCAGTGAGTAGATTAGAATGATAAATGCATGTTCTCGGTTTTGATTGTTTGGGGTATGTTTCTTTTAGTTTATTTAGAAATGAAATATTTACATTTAGTAATTGTGCAATAAAAAGATCTGCAATTTCTAGTATAATTTTTGTTTATTTAATAGTTATATTTAGATTCGACCATATTTAGAATTAAATATGTTTTTTTTGTTTGTAAGCATGTTTTAAGATTATAATGTTGCATGTTAGTTCGACCGCCAGAGCTCCATACGCTACAGCTCGCGTCGCGCGCGGACCCTCGAGTCATTGGCGTCATTGTACGAGGTAACTATTCATTTGTTTGTATCCCGCATATAGCAAGGGGAAAGGGAACCTATTATTACTCAATTACCTATTGAGTGACGGAACTTTGTGAGCGAGCAAATGAAAATAATTCATCCCCCAAAGTGGGAATGTCGTCGCGCTTGTGATCACATGTTGTGCGCTGCTTTGCATGCTGCACTACCACGGTCTCTAACTGTTAAGTTAATAGGCAGTTTTGAGATAGCTTAACGAGGCTGACTAAAGGGTCAGCATGATTATGGAAAGTATTCGACGGCCAAGCCGTAGGAAATATGTTATCTACCAAAAGTTGTTCAAATTACTTGCCAGTTGCTACCAAAAATAATATTGCCAGTTAAAATCAACTAGTAAATGGCTTAAATAAGTTACACAAAAAATACTATAAATCATGGCTTTTGTCATTGCATTTGAAATCTACCTTAGTAATTTAGCCCACATTTCTATTTTTTTTAATTTGGCATCTCCTGAGTATTAGGATTCATTTTAGGTATATTTACAAAATACTAGACAACCAATTGATTCGTATAATACGTTGTCATAGCGTTGTAAGCCACTTTATAGTCAAAAGTATATAAATACATGTCAAACATATGGTAGTGTGTGTAACATTTATTTATTTATTAATTTAATATATTATTATTCATTATTAAAAAAATATTAATATCCTGTTTTATTACTTCTCTTTATAAACTATAACTGTGCCAAATTTCGCACTCCTACGTCCGCACAATTTTCGTAAAAAGGGGTACAACATTTTTGCTTCACGTATTAATTATAAATTACTATTTGTTACTAAAACAAAATTTCTAATCAGGAGGAAGACATGAAGCAGACGCTAGAAGAGAGCGCGCGCATCCAACGTCAATACGAAAAGTACATTGACCTCACGATCACGAACAACAACGTGGACACCACATATGAAAGACTTATGGACGCCCTACACGCCCTTTCGACTGACCACCAATGGGTTCCAGTCACTTGGATATATTAATTAGTATTAATAATTTACTAATACTAAAGTAATACGTCGAACTTACATGATGGACGTCATATTTTTTTACGTACAATGAAGCTAAAACATATTCAAAAATCTGTATAAAAATTGATGAAAAGAAGTTCTAAAAAGTAATCGGTCTAATTTAGTAATTCAATATTTAAAATGCAAATGGGTGAAAACATTATACGAATTCGTGTAAGTCAATGTATTACTATACTGAATCTTTTAAAACCTACACTTTGATATTTGAAAAGTAGTAAAAATAGTACCTTTAATAAAGAACCAACGTCACACAGTGAAAACATCATAACTGCACTTAACATCACATTAAAAAATAATTTAAAATGGATACTTGGTTATCTGTGAGAGCTGTTTGGTATACAATATGATTCTATCACTGCATGAGTAGATTGAAGCACATGATAATATTCAAAGATAGCATAAAAATCACTTTTTCAATTTTTTATTTACATTAATTACCATACTTAGTTACGAAACACATATTACAATTACATAAAATTTAAATGAAAAGTGCTTAACTAAGGCTATTTATATATATAGCTAAAATCTTAATAATTACTGGATCAGTGACCATTATTGTCATAACAAGTTTCGCCTTATCTTAAACTAGGTAAATTAATTATAGTATTATTAATATTAGCTTGTGCCAGAATAATTAAGAAGACACCATAAGCTTCTTCATACATTTCATGCTAAGGAATAAAGCTATAAACGCATTAAACTTCAACGAATTTACATATGCTATATTGATTGTAAGGAATAATATAATTTTATATGCACTTCTTTTATATACGAAACAGATCACAAATGTAAAAACAGGAAACTAAGACTGTGTAAGTCACAATTATAGATAAATAGTATATTCACATTATACATACTTAAAAGAACCGGACAAGCGCGAGTCAGGCTCGCCCACCGAGGGTTCCGTACAAAAATTGGAGGTCTCAAGCTTTTTCTGATATACAAGCTTAGCTTAGCCAGAGCCATTTCATCTGATACCTCATTTGAACTAGCAGCTTTAATATCAAATGTTGACTCTCTTTATAGTGCCGAAATACGCGTCTATTGCGATATAAACCTTTTTTTTTTAAAAGTAAATATAGAAATACATGTTTTTCAGGAAATTATGGGGCCATAGATCTCAATATATGGTTTGAATTTCAGCTCAATATCTCCAAGGGTTTCTGACATGAAGGCTCTTGACAAACAGACAGACAGATTAGAAAAGGTTCCTTTTTTCTTTAAAGGGTACGGAACCCTAAAAATACAGCTAAAACAAATGTTACAATAAATATTTTTTTATAATATTATAAAACGAGTGCCTGATACAACTTTTAATAGCATTATTTACTAACATTAGTTATCATGTATCATAATGGATTATCTGCATTTTTTAATTTAAGTTATATAAGTAATCTTTATATTAAGAATATTGATTGAACTTTTCTATCCTCAAGTCCTAGGAAGTCTTTATTTCAAGACTAAGGGCCTTTTTTGAAATCTTAGTAATGTAACTCAAATTTCAATGCTTATTGCTCTAATAAAAAAATCTTAAAAATCACATCAACTGAGCAAATCACAATACAATGGGGGAATGGAGCAATGGGGGGGAGGGAAGGCAAATGAAGTGTCTTTACACTAGGTCTCATCTGCCTACCCTGCTGCGTGAAGGATACAGCGAGAAGCTGATTTAATTTTTATTTATTTTAAAAGATATATATTATATTTTATTTTGTTTTTAATAATATTTAAAATTATTAAATTATAAATTTATTTATGATTTCCAATTAACAGATATATCATACTGGCTGCACACATAATTTTTTTAACAAAATACTTTAAATAGATATTAAAAAGGATGTATTTATATCATGTTGTTTTTATATAATTTATATTTACAACGTAATATATTAGAGTTTTAATTTTATCTTCATGTATTCTCTTATATATTTACAACATTTAAAATTAATCAATAAATATTTCTCTTTTGTAAACAATCTTATAAAAACTTGTATATTATTACAAAATCGATTTTGATTGGGAATGCACTTTTTTTCTAGTGATATGAAATTTAGTTATTAGTTTTAAGAATAACAATTATGTTAAGACATGTTTTATGGCCCAAATTTTATTTTCATTGTAGACATCACATGGTTGTAAATAGGGTTATTTTTGTATAATAATTCTAATAAAATTTTCTTTAAGTACTGCAAGAGGAGACGAAATTCTCTACATTATATTGATCATTCATTTTTTAGGTGTTAATCACATATTAAGAAAAAGAAAATATTTAGAAATATCTTAAACTTTGAACTTGGCTAACTATGATTTAATTAGATATTGGAGAATAGCGTTTGGATGGCTTCCAGAAGGGTTTAAGTCCCGCAACATATAAATTGATGATATATTTCTAAATACTTCTCTAGATTAATTTGAAAATCATTCCAGTTATTTATGTTGTTTATTCACCTTACAAATGTTACCATACAGTGCTTTTTCTTGCAACCTCCTCATTGTATCAGATTTATTTAAACATTTCTTACTTCACCTCACTTCTTTTTTAATACATTATGTTTTAATTACATAATGTTCAAAATTAAATATCCCACCAAACTTTTATTTATAAAATTAATTATTTTAAACTTAAAAGTGTCGAGTTTTAAATTACGAGTTTAGATTTTGCAATTTTGAATGTAAAAAAAATCACTTACTCAATAATAATAATATTATAAGCCTCAAGTATATTTTAATAAACAATGTTTGATAGATTGTACGAATTAATTTGTCACATAGAAATAGAAATATAAGATTTTGTATAATGATACGAATAGACTCTGACATAGTGTATGTACTGTTTAAACTTGTATGGATTTTTTATGCTTGAGTAGTGTCTTTTTGTAAGTGTGTGGAAATTGTTTCCGGAGCGTATTGTTAATGTGAAACTTGTTCAATAATTTATTCAACTACACTAGGCCCCTGGACGCACCGTGCTGATGACTGACGATGTACGACTAATTATCGTATCACGTATCGTATACATTTTTAAGGAGACACTCGAGTTCTTATAGAAACAGTCGATATATAAACTGTATAGTGTCGTAGTCTATTCGTACCATAGTGAAAATACATCACATAATAGTCAAAACAGGTAAATGAATAATGTTTTATTATACATGAAACTACGGAAATTCGATTTATCTCGTACATATGCAAAAAAACTTTTTAAAAACCCTGACTGTCACAATATATCTACTTTTGTTCTCTAGTTTCATTTATGAACTATGTTTTATATATTTTTTTATTTAAAACATCTATCAAACAAAAACAACAAAATTCATCAAATTAAACACAACAAATTGTAACATCAATTTTATTATCGTTGTAAAATATATTAACCATTGTTTAGAATTAGCTTGTATATTTTATTAAGATTTTTACATTCCGTCCATTTTGTTTTGTTAATTAGCTATAAAATTTTCTATTGGAAAATATTCAATATACATTATGTAAGTTTTGCTTTTTTTTTATTTTCGCTAATATTGTTGTTAGCTCCCCTTGTTCAGTTAGTTCTTTTTATTTGCAAGTAACACAATAAAACACTGCAATTTATTAGCCGAATTGTAAGTTTTTTTTATCCTTTAAAATTTGCATTGAAATATTGTTTGTTAGTTTGTTGGCCTTGTCGTATTTTTGTGATGGCGCACTGAAGTCTTAAATATATTGGGATCAATGTGGTTGAGACCAGCTTCGCTCGTCACTGACACCACATTATTATTAGTTTCAGCTTTGTCCAAAAGATGCGGTGCAAGCAAAAGGAACAGTTGCTTAAAATTAAAAGAAAAAAATATATTAGTTCAACATAACAATATTTTTGATTTTTATAGTTTTATAAATATGTCCAAACATTTACGTTACACATTGTTTATATACATAATTATATAATTACTTCTGCCCATGGTATAAGAGGAAGATTTGCAAATGCTGCTTGCCAGCCTGGTAGCCCAAGGTTCACCAATGCCATTCTAAAGTAATGCGTAAAAGAGTCCGCCATCCACCCCCAAGCTCCTTCTCTTGTCGCAAGCCATATTGACCATGAACCGCCAGTGTATATTAAGCATACCTTAAAATTGCAATTAGAAATGAAATGTTATATACCTATATACATTTTTATAATGAAACACTTCTAAAAATTTTTTTTGCAATTATGTATACACGAATAAAATTCAATATTCAAATTATTTCATATTCTAATAAGAAAATATTTACTTATACGTTTTCTTAATAAGTATTTTTCTTTCCTAAGTGTGGATTAACACTTTAAAAATGTTTAAAAAATATTTAATAAATAGTATTCTCTCTTGCCAGACGATAATTCTTAGTAATTATCTTTGGGTAGCGGAATTTGTAAAAATCTCCCTACAAAGATACTAACAACATAAATAAGTTGTAACAAGCGTATAAAAATTTCGACGTAGCTTGATGAGAACGTATGGCTTAGTGGTCAGAGCGCCTGGTCGGTTTCCAGGAGGCGCGGGTTCGAGTCCCGCTACGTTCAAATTTTTATACGTTTTCTAAATAAGTATTTTTCTTTTCTAAGTGTGGATTAATACTTTAAAAATGTTTAAAAAAAAAAAAGAAAATATTTAGTTCGAAAATAACTTACTTTTCCTATGTTTCGACAATTGTCTAGCTCAAACACTTTACTTTTAGTATTAAGTATGGGTCGAGGCCCTGAATTCTGACGTGTCAAAGAAAAATCTAATAAATCCTTCAGTGCTGGGCTTAAAATTAAATCATTTAGAGAATTTACTCTTATAGACCCAACCGGTAATATTTCATCAGCTGTAAAAAATCGTAAATTAACTGCAAATTTGGTACCCATAGAGCCTTCGTAGGACATCTCAAGGCCTTTGCGCACGAGTAAATTTAGAGTATATTAAGACTACAGAGTACTCTTCCGATTGCGGGACTCAACGAAATGTGTGGATCTCAAACCATTTATAACTTGTAAATTATGAGCCGGCCAACTACCTTACAAAATCTCAAAATACATAACGCAGCTGAAAACATCTGTCTATAAACGCTATGGTCGTGAAGTCCTCACTCAGGACATGTACTATTTTATTAATGCATAGTTCGCCACTCTACACACAATGTTTTATATTCGTCTGTATACTATATGCGATATAAAGCGATAAGGTAAAAAAATCCTTTCCTGAATATTTATAATGCCATGTTAGTTGAAAACCATCTGTGGATGCATAAAAATTACGCAAATCTTCAGGTAATGTTGCTGAATGCCTCTGTTCCCAATTAGAGAGTGCCACACGATCACACGGAGGACGACGCTCAACTTCCACATTAGATATTCTTGGATCGGATTCTATAATTATAAATATTAATTATTTGAATGTAATAAGTATTTCATATATTATTTTTGTTTGTTTTTTGGTTATATTTATTTGGAAATAAAGCGTTAAATGAAACTTAACACTTTGACATTCGAAAAATGCCAAATCGCTTATTTGACATTTACAGTCGAGAGTAAACGAAACAAGCATGGGATCCCTATAATTAAAATTAAATATCAAAAATATAACTATAAGATAAGAGATTTATTTATAAGACAAATCTTCTCAATAACAAAATTTTTCAATACTAGAAGGAATATATTTATATTAATCGCAAATAAAAATCTAACCTTTAAATTAATATTTACACAATAAATAAAATTTCAAAATTATCTATACGAACTCTGAGTTGCGAATCAGCACCAATATAATGGCAAATCTTAATTCTGGAGTGTGTGAAATAAAAAAAGAGTTCATAGTACAAAAACAAGATAAAGTGGTTAATTCTCAAAATCAAGATGCAATGACGAATAAGCGTAAACTAAGTGAATCTTCTAACAATGACTGCAAAATATCTAAAATTGACGAAAACAGCGATGTATCTAATAAGAAGAAGAAAGAAAAACGGCGAGGCCAAAATAAAGCAAGACCAAAGACTTTTCAAGATGATAAACAAAATAAGCCTTGCCCTAGTATTATAAATATACTCTCGAAGGATGATAAACAACAATGTCAATACGCAAACTGTAAATATATTCATGATCCAATAGAATACTTAAAATGTAAATCAGATGATATAGGTAAAGAGTGCCATATTTTTAATATTAGAGGTCAATGCCCAAGAGGTATCTCTTGTCGGTTTGGTTCAAGTCATATCACTGAAGATGGTTGCAACATTATTGATAATTTAAAAGTTGCAGCTTGGAAAGAAGATACTAAGAATACTTTACAACACTCTCTGCAAATACAACTACAAAAAAGAACATATGATTTTTCACTTGCTGAAAGACTAGTTAAATGTTTAGATTCAAGAAATAAAGATCAGCAAAAAGAAAATTCTGAAATAGAAGATGGTAAAAAAAAACATATTAGTGGGGCCATTACTGATGAAGATTTAATAAAACTTTTACCTAAAGAAAGAAAGAGTATTGATTGGAAAGATAAATTATATCTCAGTCCTCTTACAACTGTTGGAAATTTACCATTCAGGAGAATTTGCAAAGAGTATGGTGCAGATGTAACTTGTGGTGAAATGGCATTATGTGAATCACTATTAAAAGGTATGAAACAAGAATGGGCTTTAGTAAAGAGGCATGAAACCGAAGACTTATTTGGAGCACAAATATGTGGCAACAATGCTTATGCTATAACAAAAGTTGCACAGCTTTTGAAGGAAAACACAAAGTTAGATTTTATTGACTTAAACTTAGGCTGCCCAATAGATTTGGTTTATAAAAAAGGTGGAGGTAGTGGCATGATGCACAGAATGCCAGCTTTAGAGGCATCAGTGAGAAGTGCCTCAACAATATTAAACATACCTTTTACAGTGAAAATGAGAACGGGTGTCTATCAGGATAAAAAAATTGCCCACAATGTAGTCCCTAAAGTTGTGAATTGGGGTGCGTCACTAATAACTTTACATGGAAGGTCAAGGGAAGCTAGGTATACAAAATTAGCTGACTGGGAGTATATAGAGTTGTGTGCTAAAGCAGCTAATACATGTCCTGTCTTTGGGAATGGGGATATTTTATCCTATGAAGATTATGTTTGTAAAAAACAACTAGCACCAACAGTCCAAGGTGTTATGATTGGTAGAGGGGCATTAATAAAACCATGGATATTCACTGAAATAAAAGAGCAAAAATTATGGGATATTAGTAGTAATGAACGATTTGATATAATAAAAAAATTTACAAACTATGGTTTAGAACATTGGGGATCAGACACACAAGGAGTAGAAAACACAAGACGGTTTTTGCTAGAATGGCTTTCATTTTTATATCGATATATACCAGTTGGCCTACTAGAAAGACCTCCACAAAAAATTAATGAAAGGCCACCAATGTATTTTGGAAGAAATGATTTGGAGACTCTTATGGCATCCGGCAATTGTTCTGACTGGATTAAAATAAGTGAAATGTTGTTAGGTCCAGTTCCAAATGGATTTAATTTTTTGCCTAAACACAAAGCAAATTCATATCAATGATATTAACATTTACCTAATACTTTTGTCACACCCAGTGTAATGTTTTCATAAAAGGAATCTTCAGACACTAGATCCACACAAAAACTCATTTTGGAAGTTAAATATTATTTTAGTGTATTTTATTATTACATAGATGGAATAACAGTTGTCATGGAAACAGTCATTGCCATTAATTTGTTATTTGCTCTTTAGGTATTGTTTTAAGTGTTGCTTGTTAATAATAAACCACTTTTATCTAGATATACTTTATTTTTATTAATAGAATACACAACTACTTATTGAAAGGTACAGTATAAATGTCAAATAGTAGCAAAAACAAGTGTTTGAGAAATTGTAAATTGCAACATTTTTTCCTCCAGGTACTTTTAAAGAAATGTAAATTGTCACCAATTTTGTCAAGTTAACCTGTATATACTAAATAATTATAATTTGCTCTAATCACATTTATTGCAAAATAATCACTTTAGGATTTAAGTTTTTTCATTAAATGATGAATACATGGAAAAATTATGAATGAATAACCAAAGCGCACTAAAAGTATTTTAATTTTTTTATTTCTTTATGTAATCTTATACTGTAAAATATAAATACAAAACTGTATTTTAATACTAAAGAAAACAGTTACTATAAAACTGTCTATGAATTATATTTTATTGTGTACTTATAAATTATTTCGTACAGTGTGAAAAAATCAAATCAGTGCTGTTAGACATGTGGAATGAAAGATTCCTTAATTAATTTGAATTGTTCTGTTAAGTAAGAGATTTCTGAGTTATCGCCTTCTACGTCGTCGGGAGTCGCCATTGTAGCCATTTTCTGCAAAAACAAGAAAAATTACATTAGCTACATATGCTAGAATATTACTGATAGTTAAGGTAAAAATACAGTAATATATAATAGTGTTTATGACACACCAACCATAAGCATATAAATTTATAACGATAGATAAAAACAGGTTTATTTGGTTTACAATTAAACAAATATTATGGATGGCATCTCTAAACAGATAGTGTTAGGGTAGATGATTTTTCATTGGTTCGAATGTAACAAACCTCAGTGTTATTTCACCGCCGTTGGCGATTGGCCTGGCGGTCATGTCTGTACCCCATGGAACCATTGGCCAGCGCACCATTAGACATTACTTGGTCGATACCGGCGAAAGGTCGGCCAGGCCCCATGTTTTGGTGTCCATAGTATTCAACACCATTCATACTGTTATCAAAATTTCCACCTTCATTTGCTTCTTGAGTTCGTTTACTTTTTTGCCCGTATGAACCGAAGGCTGTAAAGTTAGCGCTTTGGCCGCCGAATTCGGTGACGCTCGGCGGGAGCATGCGCGGCACGAGGCTCCCATGGGGCACGTCTAGACCGCCAGAGGCCAGGCCGCCAGAGGCCAGACCGCCGGTAGGCTGGCCCAGGCCGCCTTCCAGGCCGCCCGAGCCATAAGACCCGAGACCACCGCCCGGGCTACCCGAGCTATAGTCGTCGTGGTCGCGTCCTCTTCCACGCCGGCGCCGGTCCCGGCCGCCGCGGGACCTCGAACCGCTCGGGCCGTCGTCGGAGCCGAGGCCCCCGCCGGAGCCCAGGCCCCCGTAGTTGGAGCTCTCGGCCCCTGACCCCAGTCCCCCTCCGCCGGACTCGAAGCCGCCGTGAGGACCATAACCACTGCCGCTCACAGAGCTCGAGCCAAGACCGCCAGGGCGACCTCCTCGCTTTCTGGAATCTGACTCCTGGCGACTTTGCTCCGAGCCACTTTGACCATAAGTATAATTGTTTTGTAGCCCGCCGCTAGAATCAACAGGAGGAGGAGGAGGTGGGGGTGGGAGACCCCAGCCTGAGTTGAGCATGGGGGTTGTAGTGAAGTTAGACATCATCATTCCACTAGGAAAGTAGGCCGGCATCATGAAGTTTTGACCATTCATAGGTGGAGGAATGCACATATTCATTTGAGGGTTAATAGCCATCAAAGGTGGAATAGAATTTGCCGGCTGGTGCTGTTGCTGCTGTAAATTGGTATCATTGTTTATTTGATTATTTATATTACTGTTAGTGCTGTTCTGTAAATAATTATTGTCGTGGGGTTGCAAGTTATCGTGTCTGACGGGAGGTGTTGAGGAGATTTTTCCATTGGATTTGTCAAAGTGAGTCGGGGGTAGTTGCGGACCGATGGGCGTGGGCAGCAGCGGCCTGGGCGTCGGCAGCAGCGCCGTGGGCGCCGGCTGGGACGCGGCGAGGGTAGTGTCCTTCGAGGGGCTGCACTTGCCTGAGCGAGAGCGGCTACGCGAGCGGGAGCGCGAGCGCGAGTGACTCCTGGAGGAGCGCGAAGAGCGGCTGCGGGAGGAGCGCGACGAGCTGTGGCGACGTCGACGGCGGTCGCGCGAGCGCGTGCGTGTTCGCGAGCGCCGGCGGCGGTCGCGCGACCTTGAACGCGAGCGCGAGCGACGCCCTCTGCGGTATCTGCCACCGCGACCACGGTGTCCTGTAATAATAAAACTCATATTTACTGTTTATACAACTATGCACTTATATTTATTGTAAAACATTATAAAAAATTATCTATAATTAGTTAGCTTGCGTTAGTACTTAATATTTACTTTACGAAATCTTGGCATTTATAATTGTTTTTCTTTTAATATCTAATAATTATTTAAATGTTCAATGTCTGTAACTTTTGCAAAATATTCATTACTGACTAACAAAACGTATGAAAAAAATTATACGTTTTTTAAATAAGTATTTTTCTTTCCCAAGTGTGGAATAACACTTTTAAAATGTTTAAAAATATTCGTTACTTACTTCGACCACCGCCCCCACCACGCTCTGCTAACTCTTGTAACTTTGGATTAACAACTTGTTTGGCTTCTTTCAACACTGACACAAGATCGGCAGCTTTGGCTCCATTTGATGGAGTAAAGAAGGTGTATGCAGTTCCTGTTTTGTTTGTTCTTCCAGTCCTACCAATTCGATGAACATAATCTTCTGAATTGCTAGGATAATCAAAGTTTATAACAAACTTTACATCATCAACATCTGAAATGAAATTTAAATGATTATGAATACTTTCTATCTGACTAATAAGTATAATGATATTATAAATTTTTACATAGCTTACCTAATCCTCTTGCAGCAACATCTGTGGCTACAAGAATTGGAGCCTTTCCACTTCGAAAATCTAAAAATATATATTTTTTAACATCAGAGATTTCATGATAATTATGTAAACACAGAATGAGGAAAACAATAAGTAATTTTATTATGGGCTTTCATAATATTTATCTAGTGGGAAATGGGGAAATCTAATGTTAAGACCTTCACACTTACACCACTTTCCGCCCACTTGCTGTGTCGAGTGGCGAAACTCAGCGCCGCGCTTCGTCTTGTTACCAGAGAGAGGAAATAATTAATTCCCTTCCAAATGGAAACTGAAGCAACAATCGGCGTGATTACAGTCCGATTCTTGGAACAACCCTTTTTTGTAATATATAAAGTGTATTATACGGTATTTTATCTCACAAAATACGTAACCTTATGTAAATAAAATTTAATTAATTTATGTAATTGTTTGAATATGTATGTATGTGTGTGTGTGTGCGCGTGCCCGTGTGTGTGCGCGTGCCCGTGTGTGTGCGCGTACCCGTGTGTGTGCGCGTACCCGTGTGTGTGCGCGTACCCGTGTGTGTGCGCGTGCCCGTGTGTGCCCGTGCGTGTGCGCGTGTGCGTGTGTGTACTTTTTTTTAATTGTACCCAATATATCAAAAACATATTTAATTATACACTAATTTTTTAGCTTCATGCTGTATCCCGCATGTAGTAGGGTAGAGTAGGCAAAGGGAACCTAGTGTTTAGACACTGGGGAACCCCATTGCGTGTTGAATGGCGAAACTCAATGCCGCGCTTTAGATAGAGCAATACAATTATCTAAGTGTTATCTTTAGTTATTTCAAACGGATTTGTAGTAATATGACTACATTGACAGTGCAAATGTGCACTGTCCATGGAGTATCTATTATATTTACCTGTATCTTTTATATGTATATTTTAAAATCATAAAACATGTTGTTTAAATATTTATAATTAAGAATATTTACAACACTTTATTACATGTATAATAAATATATGAAAAATATATAAGAATATACAATTTAAATTGAGAACATTCTAATTTGGCCCAGCCGGCTAGCCAAAATTGAAAACCCCAAGTTGAAATGTTCGAACTTACTACTTCAACCCCATGAAACAGTAACTGTGGCAAGGGTGTTCAATTAACGAATGGACTAATACAGTACATCCGAGAGCGCGAGAGGCGCACGGGAGCACCGACCGGGCCCCGGCGCGCCGCCGCCGCGCCCCCGCAGCGAGAAGCGGCGCAGACATGCCGCGTGGCAACCGAGCTGAGCTTAGGCCTTAGCTAGCCCTTAGGCCTTAGGGCGTGGCGACGTCGGCCCCGAGCCGCCCGCGCCGCGCCGCCGGCCGCCGCTCGCCTCGCCTGCACATGCAGACATGCTTTCAGAGCTGTGAGCTACACGCTACTCGCCACCGTGCCACCTCAGTCCGACACCGCTTCTCGACATCTATGCATTCACCACAATATCTGTCGCCACTTTTTTTAGTATTATATGTCTATTCTATTTGAAGGAAAGGGTGTAATTTAATATTTTGATATAAATCTATTTTGATTGTATATGAAATAAACAAAAATATATAACAAAGCATATTTAAAATTTTGCATCAATGATTTTTTACTTACCTTGCAATACCCAGTCACGTTCATTTTGTGACTTATCACCGTGAATGCACACAGCAGGCCAACTGTAAATAATAAAAAATATATGTAAACAATGATAAAGGGCCCAGTGTACATTTACAAAAATTATAAAGTTGTTACCCATCTCTCTTCATTTTTCTTGCTATATCATCAACTCTGCGTTTTGTCTCTATGAATATGATTGTTTTGTTTTCTTTCTCAGCCATTATTTCTTTAAGCAATGTACTTAGTTTTGTTTCTTTCTCATATTCCATACAAACATCAATAATTTGTAAGATATTGTGATTAGCAGCTAATTGCAGAGATCCAACATTAATTTGCAAATAATCTTTTAAAAATTCTGATGCTAAGCTCTGCACTTCTCTGGGCCATGTAGCAGACCACATAAGTGTTTGTCTATCTGGTCTGATCTGTTCTATGATTTTTCTGATTTGAGGTTCAAAACCCATGTCTAACATTCTATCTGCTTCATCTAATACTAAATATGTGCATCTTTTAAGATTAGTTCTACCACTTTCCAAGAAATCTAACAATCGTCCTGGAGTTGCAATAACAATCTCAACTCCCGCATCTAAATCTCTAGCTTGAGGTCCTTTTGGAGCCCCACCAAATAAGCAAGTATTGTGAATTTTAGATGTATTGGCAAATTTGTCACAGACTTCTTGAATTTGCTGAGCAAGTTCCCTGGTGGGAGCCAACACTAAAGCTATAGGTCCATCACCTCTACTTGATTTTGGTTGATGATTTATATGCACAATAGCTGGTAAGATATATGAAAGTGTCTTTCCGGAACCTGTTGACGCAATACCTACCATATCATGACCACTTAGAGCAATTGGCCAACCTTGTGCTTGAATAGGAGTTGGTTTTGAAAATCCCATCTTATCAATTTCATCCATAACGTAGTCTGGAAAGCCTGCTTCGTCAAAAGTTAGTGTTGGTTTTGGTATATTTCGACCTTTTAAGGTTATTTCATTTTCACTTCTCCAAGCCTCAACTTCTGATTCTAATCTATTTTCTACATCAGAATGAGGAATATAAAAATCTTTTTTGAAAGGTTTCAGTCTATTTAAATCCCACTTTGGTTTACGAAGATTTGCTCCAGGATTACTCCTGCGTCCACCACCATAGCCGCCGCCGCCGCCACCTGATCCAAGTCCATAGCGAGGGCTACGACTGCGACTCCTGCTCCTACTCCTACTACGACTTCGTCGTCTGTCGCGGCTACGGTCTCTATTCAACAAAGCAAATGCTATTAACAACTTACATTATTCGAGAATACTATAAATTAAACAATGTGACTTTTATACCTTCCACGTCCCATATTAACCAAGAATAACTTTACAAATACTTAAATCTTAGTATTATGACTTATTTTGTGTATGCTATTGCAAGAATTCCTAAATATTCTTCAATATTAATTATATTATAAAAAGAAACGCCACTTAAAAATTAACCACATGAAAAAGCTAAAATGGCGGCTTTGTTACTCTAGCGGTGAATCTGCAAACCAAGGACAAGCTTTGCAGGAATGTCAAGACAATCGTTGAAAGGCCAATTTACAAGCGTTTACTTTAGACTATTGTTACGATTTAGAAATAATAATTAATATACCATAATTATATAGTTATAAAATATAAAGGCTATGTAAATATTAAAAAATGGTTACTACGGTTGTTAAATATTTTTATTTATATTATTCTCCAAAGATTTTTTTTTTTGGGATAATATTAGACATTAGTTGTTGGACCTTAAATTTGTTAATCAAATTTTATAATTTTTCTTACTAAATTAAATGTATATGAAAAAAATATTTTTGTTGTTAAACTTTGCCATATATAGAATAAGTAATATTTTTAATTTACTTGAAATGGAACATATCTTAGCGGAATCCATTTTCTGCGTTGTTGTGACATTTTGATTTTCGCTCTTCTGTTGTGAAAAGGAATGAAAACTATGTTATTTAACCTTGAATTATTTGAAATAAGTGATGAATAAATAAATATTATAAATTTTCAATATGTCACACAAGTTGAAATACACATTAGTAATATGCGAAGTAACACATTATGGGTGGAAGAAGTGATTGTCTGCGGCATTACTTCTTCGTAATAAAATACGAAACTATTAGAAACTAAACACGTTGTACTGAACAATGGAATTGGACGTATCGCCAATGGATTCGCTTAATAACGATATGGAATATTCCGACAACTCGTCTGAAGGAAAATACTTATCATGTAATAACAATGATCAGTACACGGTAATTCGCATACCACAAGATGATGAAAAATCAAATAAACACTCTTCAAGAAAACAATCTAAGCGTAGGAAAAAAAGTTCAAATCATTCAAGATCGCTGCCTCGAATAATAGTAAAGCCATTGCCACCTCCTCCACCACCTGAGAATCGTGAATGGACAGCAGCTACATCTTGTTCAGATACAAATTCTACATCTAATAATAGGCCATCGACAATGCGTGAAGTGTTGGCTAGTATACCAGGATTTTGTATAAAACCCAGAAAGCGTAGTGGTAAAAAGCTATCTACTGCAGCACAATTACAGCAAACCAGAGAAGGTTGTATAGATTTAGAAACTCCTGATTCAATATTAGTTAATACAAACATAAGAGCACTTTTAAATAAACATACTTTTTCTTTACTTCCACCTCTATACCAGTACAAATTGGGACAACTACTTCCCAGTGTTGATAGACCAAGTACTTCAGGTCGTTTAAGTTCATCTAGTCTAAATAATGAATTTTTTGCTCGTGCTTGTTTGGAATGGCAAGAATCACTTTCAGGTGGTGAATTCACACCAGAAAACCAACAAAAAATGAAAACTGAAGCAGAGAAAGAGAAAAGTAAAATAGATCCATGGAAATTAAAACATTTTGAGCCATTTTGGGGTGAAAAATCACAAAGAGAGAAATCATCTATGAATTTAAATTCTGAGAGGCCATCATTAAAAACAACAATAAAATTACGGCCCACTGCATCAATAACAAGTAGCAGTACAGTGCCTAAAATTAAGAAAAGTAAATCATCAAGCTCGAGTAAAAGATTACGTTCAGTTGGTGCCGTCACCCGCTCCTCAGCAAAGGAGGCGGAAGAAATTGAGGATGAATCTATATCTGGCAGTAGCAAATCATCTGCCCCTGTTCCTGGATTGCTACCAATTAAACACATTAAAAACCAAGGTTATGTGGAGTGCCAGATGGACTTTAATTTCTCTGACTCATCATCAGTGACTAGAATAGAGGAATCAGTATCTACTCCAGTTGATCCCCTTTTATTACCAGATGCTGAATCTGGAAGTGATACAAAGCAGGATTTAGATATGAGTGTTGTTAAAATTGAGGAATCTAGTGCATCCAAGGATTGTGATGAAGACAAAACAACTGATTCTGAAAGTAATATACCTGAATCAATAAAGAGATTAAGCAATGACATCGAAGAGTACCAATTTTCAAAAAGGATAAAATATGAAGATGACTATGCAGTGGACAATACAAATTTTATTAATATGAAAAGTAATAATGAAATCAATAATGTTTCTGATGGAGAATCGGCTTATAATAATGAGTCAATATGTCCAACAGAACTTACTTTATATACAGGTCAAGATCATGGTGATACAAATAGTGAAGATAGCAAAGCAACTGCATCTGTTTATGAATATGATGAACATAGCGTCTCTTCAATGTCCAGCCTAAAGATAGAAAATCATTTGAATAATGTCTCACTTGTTGCTGAAGCTCCAGACAGTGTTGTAAATGAATTTGAAAATGTTGCATCTCAAAAAAAATCTATTTCAGATACTGAAGAGGACAGAAAAGAATCTCCAATTAATGAAAATCAAGATGACTTTGTTCCTATGTTACAGGAAACATCCACAGAGCCATATAGTGTCACTGATGTACACTGTGATAAATCTCCAGCACAGGAAACTAAAGAACAATCATATAATAAAATGGAATGCCTAGAAGGACTAAATTACTCCAAAGAAACCATTGATCCCACAAACAAAAAAAATGACATAAATATTGAAGAAAAAAGTGAGCAAAAAATTAAAGAGACTGACAGTATTGTTCCTAATTACTATGATGAACATTTTAAAGATGCTGAATCTTTTATATTAGAGACAAGTGGACTACCTATGTTAACATCTCGTAAGTGTAAAACCATTTTAAGTAAGGTATAATTTTAAATGCTAAAATTAAAAAAAGTTATGAAATACTTAAAAAACATATTTAAATTCCTTTTGTTTCATATGTAGAAAATGAAGATGTCAAGTATTCATCTCCTCCAACAAGTATAATGGAACTTACTTCATATATAAGTGAAACAAGTAAGTAAATACATACAGTGTGGATTTTGGAACATTAAAACAATTCTAAAAAACCAAATATGCATTTAAAAGTAGTTTTATCAAACTGTTCTATGACATGATAAACATCTATTCTCTCTCTACTTACAAATCAAAACCTAGTCTTAAAAACTTGATTGAATTATTTCTTTATTAATTTTAGATGTAACAGCTGTAGTAACAATGCCAATGCCTCAAAATACTTCAATTCCAATGATGGAAGTTACAAATACATCTGTAAGTATGCACATCAATATTAGTTCTTTTTTAACTTCATCTTGTATCCAACACAGGCAGACCAATTTTCGAGACATTACGTGTTAACTAGGAATGGAACCCACAGTCATTGCACTTAATGTCAGACTCTGTGTAACTATGGGTTCATTATATTTGATTTAATGTAATAATAGGGACTCGTTATTGGCTATAGGTTGTGTCATATCCAGATGATCACTTGCAAGATCCAGCAAAACCTAAAAATTCGGCTGTATCATGGAAAAGCGACAGTGATTGGGTACACAATGAGAACATCATAACAACACCAAACTTTTCAAATTTAAATACAGCAGATGGTACAAAATATGTGAGTGAAGATTCTAAAACTAGCATGGATGATGTTAATGTGAATGATGAAAACTGCATGTACAAGACAGATAGAGATACTAATTTTAATATGGAGTCCTCAAATTCATCAGAAAGTTGTCAATCAATGAAAGATGTCATGGTGAAGCAGGAGATAGACCCAGTGACGAGTCTCGTCTCCAGCACTACAGTCGCAAATCCCTCAATAAATTCTACTACTGTCACACAAAGTGTTAGAGTACCTAGCAAAAAGTCAAAATCTGGGAAAGAATCTAGCAGGTATGTCATTTTCATTCAATTGAATTGAATTTTAATTTATGTAATTAATAAAAGTTCATATAGGTTTAATTTAGTAGCAAGAATCTTAACATTTTTATAGCTTCACTCTGTACAGCATATGTATATAGGGTTGGGCAGATGCATCTAGTGTCACACACTCTAATCCCCACTACATAATTGTTGAAACATTGCATGTTGAGCATTGGGAATGGAATTCCATAACCGTCGCATTTACATTCAGAGGCTATGCCGCGGCACCACGTCCGCCTCCTTAACATATTATTCAAATTTACAATACCATTTATAGAAGCAGAAGTTCCAACAAAGTACCTCCCGGTGCCGTAAACCTGGAGCGCAGCTACCAGATTTGTCAGGCGGTGATCCAGAACAGTCCCAACCGGGACGCGCTACGCGGGCAGCTGCGGCCGCCGCCGGCGCTGCTCACGAGGCCCGCGAGACCACCGCGACCCCCGCCGCCTGTTCTCGTTAGACAAATACCAGCTGTTCTGCCACACACAGAGGTATGACTTTATATATATGTATATAAATAAGCCGACCGACCGGAGGCCGTCGTGGCGCATGAGCACTCTGCCGTCGGATTGTTGTTATTTGATCACACTCGGGAAATTGGGCGGTAAGTGTCGTGCGTAGTACGTACAATGTTGTGTCCTAACACTTCCTCAGTAAATAAAAACAAGCCTACCGCGCTGGTTTACCACCCTTACATTTTTCCATGTTTTTTTTATAAGTGACTTAGAAAAGAAAAATAGTTATTAAGAAAACAAAAATTTGAACATAGCGGAATTTGAACTCTTGCCTATTCTAAGTGCCCTAGGTAACTGACTATAGATACTCTTGGTTACATCGAAATAATTCATGTTATTTATTTAATAAAATCTATCTATAGCTATTATCAATAAATGAAGCATCCATCACAAAACTTTTTTTTTAATGCAAACCAATAGTTTTCGAGACTACTTCTATAAAAATAAACAAACTCTACAGGTATATCACAGCCTTAGATGTAATATAATACTTTTATCATATCTATCGCTTGATATAATTTTTTAAGTATTATTTTAATTAATCGATTATATAATGCCTTACTATATATTGAAATTTCAGATGAATGAGAATAGACCTAACAATATGGGACAATATATACTAGTACAAAGGACACCTAATGTAGCACCTAGAGCTTCCAGTGCACCACCATCAAACCCAAACACAAATGTAGTAAGTGTATTTTTTTAAGCTTCATGTTTTTTTCTTCATCCACTGTCATCTATGGGAGTCCCCATGCAATTATTATTTTTAATTGATCTTCCTCCAGTATCTCTTAATACTCAGTCTTGCTTCAAATTTTTTTTGTCATTATTTCATGACTTAATGTGCATTTTCTTATTTGTTTTCACTGTGATATCCACTCTAGTATCTGCAACTATGTGTGTTAAGACTATGTACAATTAACAAAGATAAACACTTAGAAAAATAATAGTTTATTATATATGTTATACTAAAATTGGAGGTCGTCGTTGCGCAAGGGTTATCCCTTCTTGCGACTGTAAACACGACGATTGTGTTTTCGATTGCCAGTCGTGGGTATGGTATATTTAATATTTTCATTTCCTCGGTCTGGCAACGAGGCAAACTGCGGTGTTGAGTTTCGTCACTTGAAATGCTATGTCTCAAGAATTCTGCGGAAAGTGGGGAATGGAAATATCTCAATGGGGACAAGTGTCTTAGCAATAGGTTCCCAAGTTTTTCTCTGCCTCTACCTCTTACCTTGCTATATGGGGAATACAGCGTATACATATATAAACAGAACGTAACGCGATGCCGGAGCGTGGGCGCCGACGACGCGTGTGTGTGCAACCTGCGCGCCATGATCCTGTGTAAGAAGTGCGGCGCCTTCTGCCACGACGACTGCATCGGCTCCGCTGAGCTCTGCCTCACATGCCTCATACGCTGACCCTCACACTCTACCTATCTTGCCATATACATAGCATTATACTTGCTTAAATAACCAATATTTGTGATCTAGTGAACAGTGAAATAGTGGAAAGTGGCTGTAGGAACGGTGGTGCTATCTGTTGGATGTGTTTCCTGATATTTTTACTTTCCATCTGACTTTCATTTGTGATGTCTCTAAGGCAGCAGAACTCTTAATAGTAATTTTGTATATACCTTGAATAGGGATTGAAATGAAACTGTCAAAGTATTAAATGTGTAAGTCTAATTATAGAATATATATTTATACAGAATACACTTGTAACATTAGAAATTGTGTACCTCCAGTTTAGCAATACAGTAACTTGTTAATGCGACTTATATCACAATTTATTGAATGGTTAATGTTATTGA
This sequence comes from Heliconius hermathena, assembly GCA_013403705.1. Taxonomy (NCBI): domain Eukaryota; kingdom Metazoa; phylum Arthropoda; class Insecta; order Lepidoptera; family Nymphalidae; genus Heliconius; species Heliconius hermathena. Next base: position 102,325 of record JAAIXJ010000441.1, read on the forward strand.
GCCTATATATGAAAGGAAGCACAATTTTATTCTGTATTTAACTATTATATTTGATATAATAGGCTGGTGTGTATTTGTGCAAATTTAAAGTTAATCTTTTAAGGCTGAAATCTATATTAATAGGAAACTTATAAATTCTCTCATCTCAAATGTTTTTATTGTTATATATTTTTAAATATTACATGCTAAAATAGTTACATTATCAAACCTGCAATAAAATTTCTAATATGGACTTATTAATGCCTTGTCAAGCTTAGTTTTTCTATTTTTATAAGTTTTGAAAGTAAGGACTACAAATATGCATATCTCTTCTGCCATCATTACAATTATTTAAAGGACATCATCACAATATTTCTTTACATTATAAGCTCTACTGTCCTTTTTTGCTAAGCATTTGTATTGATGTACTAGTAATAGTACCCATCTTGTATAGGAATTAGAATTAGTTTGGCAGTCTTGCTAATATACTGTTTAAGGTTATGTACAGATATTTATTGACATGAAAAGGCTGATGAAATCATCAGGTGTGGTAATTTAATAGTTATTTATGTTATATGTTTCTGTATCTAATTATTTATTAAAGCACAAATGTAGCCTAAACCACAAAAAATCTGTAATATTGTAAATTGATTAATTCACAACAGTTTTAGAATTTCTAACAAACTCATGACATTACTTTGTAGATACCTATATAAAAGAGGCTTTGCGTAGCAGGGAGTAATAGTATTTTCAGTAACCTGTATTTTCAGTTGAATATTTTTTTGTTTGGATAATTCAGGTCACATTTGTGCATTTCGTTTGTCTCAAAATTCTCCCCTTTTTGGAAACCGAAATAAAAACATTTCATGTATTATGTTTATATAAGTCTTTTTAATATTACTGTTTAAATGTAATGTAGCAGTAATGTTACATTGGTTTATTCTTATGGCATACCTTATGTTATACATATGTATAGGGTACCTTTAAATATTTTTATAAGAAACTTTTTTACAAATGAATGATTTTGACAAATAAAGAAAATCTCATGATACTTTACATTTTCTATAATTGTATTTCATAAATCAGATAGATATAGATGATTTTCATTTTACATGATACTGTTTTTATGTTTTTTAATTGTAGAATTCAATCATTATAAACATGAATGGAAAGTATATATTCAACATTTATTACTTCTCTTTAGTTGATTTTTCATACAGTCTTTATAATAATGATTTTTTTTAAGATAATACAAAAAAATCTTTCCAAAGGACACCTAGACCATTCTAAGTAAAAATCAAAAATATTGTATTCTAATAGTTAGCTATGCCATACTAATATAATGATTAGAAAATAAGTAAAAATTTGCAGGGCAAAAGTCTACATTAAATTCAAACACATTATTAAAATCTGTTGAATCTTGATTATACTAAAAAAAAATTGCCTCATGCTGTATTCTGTATATAGCAGAGTAGGCAGAGGGAACTTAGTGTTAAGATGCTGTTCCTCAATTTTATAGGCGTTGCGTGTTGTGTCGCATTGATTTTGTTACCAGAGTGAGGAAATCTAAATAATTCATTCCCCTGATTGGTGTCAGACTGTGCAATAATGGCCTCAGTCAATATTTTCAACGAAAATAATATAACAAACTGTTCATATGATAAAATAAATTAAAATACTGGTTCACCATTGTAATTCTTTTTAACATATTGTTTTACTTACTTTTTTTCTATTGTCCACTAACAAATTTCGAAGAGATATTTCTTATGATTGTGACAAAGAATTGTATTTATAGCATTTTAATAATTATTGAAATATATATTATAACTAGGAAAAAATGTTGCTCATTCTCAATCACAAATAATTATTATAGATAATATGTAATAGTGTATGTATACATAGATCACATTGTTAAGTACTGTTAATGAATAGTTTAAGTATATGGAAAAAATACAACCAAGTATAAAAATATTGTTTGCAACTGAAAATTGTTTGCAATCAACAACAAAGGCAACAGAAAATGTGATTTTTTACTGATGAAAGCAAGAAAATAATATTAAAGACATAGCACAACTGAAGGATACTTAACTATCTATTTTTGTATTTAAATAAATTTTGCTATTTTGGTTGATCATTTATCAACCATTTAATTAGTTCATATAAAATATGTATGCTATAAAATATGAGAAATCTGACAAAAAGGTGTTTTTTTATTATTGTCTGTATCATATCACCATTAACGCATCAATATTGTCTTCATATTTATGGTGACTGAATTAAGCTTATAGTGTGATTAAAATTACAGAATATTCACATTATTGTTATTTATTGGTAATTAGTTATTTTAAGTATATGAACATTTTCTCTAATAAAATTATGTTCTTATTTCAACAAAAATGTTTTTTTTTAATTTGACTAGAACTTTTTGATGTACATTCACATGTCATATATATTATGAATTTGTCATGTTATAACATCTAAATTATTATACCTTTAGGCTCTGTATAAAATTTGGAACTTAACAGAATTTGAAACAGGCACCTTCTACAATGATTTTTAAAGTGAGATTCTTAATAAGAAAATATATTTTTACAAACTATAATATAATTATTGCTTTGTAACACAGCAACACCAACAAAATGAGTAAGACTTATATTTTTTTCTAGTACAAAATTAATAAAGAACAATTAAGATGTAATGAGTGGGAGGGAGCATTATTAAAACTAATAACTGTCAATACGGTATTGTACCGTAGGTCAGTTCTCCGAAACCCACAAATTTCAAGTTCCTTATGTTTACTCATTAATAATAAATTATTTTAAAAAGATAAATATCATATAAATAAAATAAAAAATAAATCAGTTTCACGCTGTATCCCGCACACAGTAGGGTAAAAGAGGAAACCTAGTGTTAAGACACTCCGTTCCTCACTTTCTGCCGAATTCTGGAGGCATTGGGTGTTGAGTGGCAGAACTCAACGCCGCGCTTTGCCTCGATACCAAAGCGAAGAAATGGAAATATAAATTTAAGTAAATATTTCATGTTCTCGAACCGACAACCAGTCGGTGTTACAGTCACACTTTGTCCCCCTGCGCCACGACTGGCATATTAAATACTTAACTATAATAAACTAGTAGTCTGGACAAGTTTAATGAATACAAAAATATATTTTAAGAAAGAGCCTTTAAAAAAAATTAATATTTTACGTGTTGTTTTGGTGTATTCTTAGCTATTTTTTTTTTTCAAAATATTCATTAAAGTATATAAAATTTTTTGCTACTTTCAATGAAGTAAGTCTTAACTTACAGTTTTTAACAATAAAACGTACAAATAAACTACATAAAGGTCGATTGCAAAAAGAGAGAGAGATTACGAGATTTTGTTTTAAAAATTGCCACGAAACGTCGTTAGATAAACTGCTTATTTTATGTTATAATAATGTTAGCATGCAGAGCTTTATTTTACGACGATGCATCGGACGCCACAGAAATTTTTGCAACGCAGAGATGAGCCTTAAATTGCATTCTCCTAATTGTAGAACGTCAATCATCATTGATATTTTTATTAAGTACTTTTAGAATATATATATTCTTCAGTAATCGTTAATATGTATTTTGAACAAAATCTGTAACCAGCACATTTTATGTAATTTGAATGAGTTTTTGATAACGTCCCAACATATTTTATATGAATTCATTATTGATAGCCACGTCATTGCCATTGACGCTGCTGAAAGCAATGATTATATATGAAAAATAGCAATGAAAATTAGGGAGAATAATGATTATTAGCTTTAAGACTAGATGAATTGATCTGATCTGAGGTTGTAGTCCTGGATATCAAATACATTTCTAACAGGTTAACTAGGATATCAAATACATTTCACGGATGGTTTGTGTGATGAAATTTTTGTATTCATGTTATATAACTTCCATGGCATTCGGTTCCAGTGCAATGGAAATATTATAAATATTATTACTGTTTTGTCCAGGTGAAACAATATAAAAATAAGCTACTTGAGCTTATATAAGTATAAAAAGATATGATTTGTTAAATTTCTTTTTTATTATTCTTATTTTTCAACATCGCGCATTATTCATAGTGGGGAAGTCAGAGAGAACGGAGCGGAAAAAGTTTTGCTCTCTGTATATATCACCTCGTCCACAGTCACCACTCGTCAATCTCTTTATAAAGATAAAGTCTCCGGTCACGCCGGAGGAGAGTGGGTCGCTATATAATAAAAAAATATTATTTATATATGTCTATGTTTATGTTTATAGTTCATAGATGCCACTTCACTAAAAGTATATTATAATTTCCAAGCTTATATCTCACAGCAAAGGCGTACGTAGACGTTTTTTGGTTAAAAATAAAAGTTTTGGGGGAATTGCATGTAGCGTTTATTTTATTGCTCCTCAAATAAAGACAGTAAACACTGCGTGCTGTCAATTGTCATAAAGATCTAGAAATTTAAACTTTTGAAGTTTGATTTTGACATAAGAATGACAGTTAACTTAATTTTTCAGTTGTCCCCGTGTGTTTGTTTGTGATACTGTGCCCATGGCAATTGGCATTATAAATTAAATAATTCTTTTACAAAAAATACCGCTATTATGTAGATTACCTTTTAAATGTTAACTGCGGTTAGTATTAAATGATAAACTAAAGATGTCCACGGTTCTTCTTGCTGTTATTGCTGTAATTCTATGTGTTCTTTTCCGAATACTTAACGTTAACAGCCAACCTCATAAGCCTGTTATATATGGGAGAGATAGAAATTTCATTGAAAATATTTTATTTATTGCACCATTTCTGAATGAACCGTGAGTAGAAAATATATCTTTTTATTTTTTAAACTACTAGAATAGTATGTAATTCATTAAAAGCCTCTTATGTGATGATGTCATGTCAATTATCGTGCTATCTTACGGTCTGGAGAAGGGATATGAAAAGTACTCTCCTAGATTTTTTCAAAACATGTTCAAGAATTATTTAATTTTTTTATTTAAATTCTGAAATTTATGGTGTAACTATTTTACTAATTTAATATTTAAATGAAATTTAGAAAAAGGACCAAAATATCCTTTTCTTTATTCTGTGTTGAGCTATTGAACTCCTATACTGAAAGGACCTATAAATATTATAATACATCTAATTTAAGGATAGTAATCAAATAGACTTCTATTATTTTTACTAATATATAAAATTGCCCCCAGTAAAAAATAATATATAAAATTGAGGCCAGTTGCGGCGCAGTGGCATGAGGTGTGACTGTAAAACCGACTGGTTGTGGGTTCGATCCCCACTCGAGGAGATGAAATATTTACTTAAAATTTATATTTCCATTTCTTCGCTCTGGTGTCGAGGTTAAGCGCGGCGTTGAGTTCTGCCTCTCAACACGCAATGCCAATGCGTTCCCTCTGCCTACCCTGCTGTGTGCGGGATACAGGATGAAGCTGATTTATTTATTTATTTATTTTAATATATAAAATAATCTTATTTATTTATCAATGAAATTCTATATTTTTAAGTTTCCAAATATTCATATTTCTTTTTATTTTTAGTTACACCCCTACACGTCTTTGGGGTTTTAGTGGACATGTACAAACCATTCTTCATAGCCTTATTGGCAGAGTTCGATGTCCATGGCCTATTGGAGGTCGCATTTCCTTGACATTGCCAGACAAATCTACCCTTACATATGATCTTTATGAACCTTTAGGAGCTGAACATGAAGGTAAAATAATTGAAGAAAACCTTGTTTAATATATTATATATAGTTCTGGTCAAATAACATTAAAACAAATACTCTTGACCACAATTAAAATAGTAAATTACAAATAATAATAAGATAGTATAATTTTGTGCTCAAATTTCATATAAAAGTACAGAGTATAGTAAATAATAATGAATTTTCTAATCTACTTTTTTTACAAACCAATAATAATTACAAGTACTTATAATATTTAGCATAACATAATAATTACCATAACATGATATTTTTTTTGAGCATTATTTTATTATACAGATGATGTGACTGTGGCTATATGCCCTGGTATTGGGAACACTTCAGAGAGTGTCTATATACGCACCTATGTGCACTACTCTCAACGTCACGGCTATAGATGTGCTGTATTGAACCACATTGGTGCTTTAAACAGTGTTCCTGTCACGGGTACCAGAATATTTTCCTATGGTATGTATTATCATAATTTAATTTTAGTCAACGAAGATGAATTTTAATTTCTCCACCTAACTAAGTATGGTATTCAGTAATATTATTATTTTATTTTAATACTGTTTTATATGCTTAATGACAATGAACATTATGTTTGATACAAGATTTAAGAAAAGATATGGTTCAGCAATACAATTACTAAAAAATGTCAATAGAAAATAATAAAAAAAAGTTCCAATTTAAAATTTATATATTGTGATCTATAACTGTATTAACCAATTAAATGTGACCTCATCTTTGTAAAGTAAGTGACTGTACGAAAATGCATAAGATTTGAATGCAATAATTTACTGGCCAATAACTAGATACTTGACCACTAGACCTTTGTAAATTACTTGGAACTATACAAACTTACGTCACGTTATAATAATGTACTTCTATTAGAACCTTGAATAAGTTCTAGCTGTTTTTTGAAAGATGGCGTTGCGGCACTCTGTGCATGGAATTTCGTACGGTAACGAATCACCAAAGTAGTACTATATGTAATCTCAAATTATAGTAGAATAGTGTTTACTACAGTGTCAACTACATATTTATTTTCCCTTGGTGAAAATGTGTACTTTTGTGCCAAATAAAGTGTTTTTGCGGGGAATTTTATTGCACTCGTGGGGGGAATTTCATTGCGGGGAACTTTATTCAAAAAAATCTGCAGCAGAAGCACACAGAATTCTCGTTGAGACATATGGTGACAATGCTTTGTCGAATACAACGTGCAGAGACTGGTTTAGGCGCTTCAAAAGTAATGATTTTGACCTTGAAGACAAAGAGCGTTCTGGAGCACCGACAAAATTTGAAGACAGAATTGGAGGCATTGCTTGAAGAAGATCCATGTCAGACGTTAGTAGAGCTCGGGAAAACGTTACAAGTAGATGCGTCAACAGTTTCAAAACGTTTAAAAGCGTTAGGAATGATCCAAAAGCAAGGGCATTGGGTGCCGTATGAGTTGAAGCCGAGAGACGTAGAACGACGTTTTCTCATGTGTGAATTGTTGCTTCAACGGCAAAAGAGAAAAGGTTTTCTGCACCGTATCGTCACTGGGGATGAAAAGTGGATTCACTACGACAATCCAAAGCGAAAAAAATCGTGGGGCATGCCGGGTCACGCATCAACATCGTCGCCAAAACCAAATATCCATGGTTCTAAGCTTCTTCTCTGCATTTGGTGGGATCAGCAGGGCGTAATTTATTATGAGCTGCTTAAACCTAATGAAACTATCACGGGAGCTCGCTATCGACTTCAGTTGATGCGTTTGAGTCGCGCTCTGAAAGAAAAGCGGCCACTATACGAGCAGAGACACGACAAAGTGATTTTATTACATGATAATGCTCGGCCACATGTGGCAAAACCAGTCAAAACTTACCTGGAAACACTTCAATGGGAAGTTCTACCCCACCCGCCGTATTCACCGGACATAGCCCCCTCCGATTACCACTTGTTTCGGTCGATGGCGCACGGTTTAAGCGAGCAGCGCTTCCATTCTTTTGAAGAAGCCGAAAAATGGCTTGATTCCTGGATTGCCTCGAAAGATGAGTCGTTTTTCTGACGGGGGATTCAATTGCTACCAGAGAGATGGGAGAAAGTGGTCTATAATGATGGACAATACTTTGAGTAATGTCATTGTAAGCATTATATTTTAAAGATTTTTTTTTAAACAAAAAAAAACAGCGAGAACTTATCCTAATAATTCCTAATAATTTATTATTATTTATTAAGATTTACGGTATATTGGGATTGGATGATTTTATTACTCGTGGATAACAAAAATTTTACACTTTGACAAGCACTAAATTTCGGCACGGCCGAAAGTACGGCCTATTTTTCCCCGAAATTTCTTTTGTGGAAACATTTTACACAATTTTTATATCTAATATCAAACAATCTACCTAAAATAAAAAAAATATATAAATATTGCAAAGATTCGAAAAACATTAAAAAAAAACTTATAGTATTTAAGTCAAACTAAGTCATTAATTTATGTTTTAGTAGTTGTGACTCATATTTACAGTAACAATAATTTGTATCGTGATTGTATCATGACATCATAAGCTCATTTTAAGACATCGATGTTTTAATCCTGACGTCATTCTATTTAAAAATATCTCAATTAAATGTCCTAATTCAATGTAATTTTTCTATTAAAACATCTAGATATTTTTGTATTAAAAAACATAATTGCTTTAGTATTTTTCTCAATCCACACTCTCTATTGAATAATATGTACCACTGATATAATATGTGAAAACTGTAATTACAATTAAGTTAAAAATATAAGTCGAGAAGGTTAATCCATTCTTTGACCTAAATTCACAATAAATAATTTAACTGTGTTTGGATTGTCGTCGACCTTGACATTGCTTTTGCGAGCACTGAGAGAAACGGCATCATAAAAAGAAAATGAAACTTCCAATTTTTACTATTTTATAAATTTAACTACTTTTCACATTAGCATATTTTATGTCAGCTTAGTTAGTTAATTTTAGTCATTTCGTCTTCATTATACAATAATAATTTATAGCGATAATCACATTCTTCACCAGTAAATAATTTTCTAATTGGATTCTCTTACTAGTTAATTAATTTAATATTTTGTCATTATAAAATTAGGGGCCCGCCATGCCTGTCACGCAGGTCTGTCATGTTGAAAGTTATCTCCAACCTCCAAGGCCAACGCTCTCGATTGCCAAGTACTAACTTATTTCGCATAAATTTATTTATCTTTCACGTTTTTTTGCAGGTCACACCGATGACTTCAATTTCATGATAGAGAATTTGCTCGAGCGATACCCTAATACAAAACTGATTTTAGTCGGTTTTAGCCTCGGCGGTAACCTAATCACGAAATATTTAGGCGAAGACAGGAAAAGACCTAACAATATTATAGGCGGAATCTCAATATGCCAGGGGTACAATGCTATCGAGTAAGTATGACTAATAGGCAATCAAACTCCAATGTTTTACTATTATTTAAATATATATCTTATCTTGCTTCTTTTTTATTCAATATGAATTTAATTTATTAAGGCAAAATTGGTTGCTTATTTTGGTATGATTCTCTTTTTGAATTTTATTTAATTTTGTTCGCTAAAATTGTTGTGTTCAAAATTAAAATGTAGGGTATGCACAACCGGCAAATGCGGTTGTTCTCTTTTTCCATATGTTGCTCCATAACCTCTATCAGACAGTAAAATTCTCGTAAAAATCGGTTCAGTTCCGTTCCTCCGTTTTTTACGTCAGTATTTCATTATTTCTTATAGTTTCGCTTGATTACTATTTTTAACCCAATTTATATCAAGTATGGAATATAGCCTAGATCCTGCCCAGACGTAATAACTACACAACAAAAATAATTTTAGTCGAATCGGCCATGTAGTTCGGAAGATGTGCGTGTACAAACAGACAGACAAAAAATTAAAAAATCATAGGTTCATTAAGAACCTATTTTATTATTTTTCGCTGTACAGCTGTTTTATGCAGAGACACCACTATTTTTTACTGTTTTATTATAGTATCGATTACATTGCGTTAATTCTTTGTATATAAAATATAATCTATTTTTTAAAATTTATTTTATACAACGTCTATTATTTATATCTGTATTGATAACATTAATAAAAATTGAATCGTAAGTTATTGTAGTATTGTTTGTACCCGGGAATTGTAAGGTATTGTAGCGGGATTTATACCCGCGCACGGTTCCAGGAGGCGCGGTTTAAAATCCCACTTAAAATCCCGCGTTAAATTTTTTATAAATATTTTCCGAAAGTAAAATTGAATTACGCCTACGCTCAGAACTAACAATGTAAAATATTAATTTAAACAGAAACAATTTCTTATAGTTCTTATTGAGAAATACTAAATAAGAGTCAAATTATTTTATATTTTTTAAATAAATATAACGATATAACAAGCAAGTCAAATTGCAATTGTCTTATCATTATGATAATAATTAATTATGTAAGCGATTACCTTTCGCGTCTCCTTACTGTGTAAAGTTTTGATAAGAGATGAGTGTGCTTATAACGTTTCAATATAACACAAGTATGTGATAAAAAGATTGTATTGAGTCAGTGAACTGCGTCATTGCAATTTTCAAGGTAGTCGCTACCAGCACGCGCCTTTATACGTTACAAATATTCCCACAATACAAACTAATCGATAGAAAACTAAACTAATAAAATATAGCTATATACTTTTTCGATTTCATTGCGCTACACCAGTTAGTAGTTCAAATTCAAGTAATTTCTAATAAGAAAATACTTGAATTTGAAGTTAAAATATTTTAAAAAATGTAATAGTTGTCTAAAGTGCATAAATGGAAGGTCTCAAAGTACTTTTGAATGATTTAGAAGATATCTAAAATTGAAATTAAATCAGTTTCACGCTGTATTCCGCACTTTCCGCTGAGTTCTGGAGGCATTCCGTGTTGAGTGGCGGAATTCAATGCCGCGCTTTGCGTCGACACCAGAACGAAGAAATGAAAATATAAATGTAAATAAATATTTCATTTCCTCGAATGGGGATCGAACCCACTACCAGTCGATTTTACAGTCACACTTTATGCCCCTGTGCCACGACTGACCTGTAAGAAGATATCTGATTAATAATGTGTACTTAGATCATATGTCGAATTTTCTAGAATAAGACATGTTTTAGATACATAAGCAAGACATAGGCACTGTTGAACGACCTACTGTAATTTAATGTCTTATCGATGAATCATAATACATTATATACATTATAATACTATCTTATTACATAGATTTGTCAATTTCAATGTCATTTCAAAAATAAACATGTTTTGTTAATTAAACAATACTTTCTTAATATGATCGTAGCTTCTCTCGTATCATTTATTCTGATTAATCGTATATAAATGGCTACCAATTGATGCTATTATCAGAAGCTATTGTCAGATAGTTGCAGCTATATAATTACAAATAATAAACCCAAATTTATTTTTGTACGAGGAAAATTTGTTCAATTGCCGCTGAACTCGCTGAAGAGGTTAGTTATATGTATTTAATTTCCGTCCCGCCGTTCACAATAAAGATAATAAATAAATATAGACTTTTCTGTATAAAGTCATCTTTTACTTAACTTTAAGCAATGATTGTTTTGTTTTAAAATTAACGGTAACAATGTACCTATTATTTGCCGGCAAATAAGTATAGACTGTCAATAGTAGTGTAATGAATGGACATCTGTTCCAAATTGAAATCGTGATAACATTTAACAAGTAGGTTTTCAATGTTTTCATTTAAATTGACACCATGTTTGTATTTTTTTTAAATAACAACTAATATAAACTAAAATACAAAAAAAACGCGTGTTTAATCTGTATAATAACTTAATCTGTGTAATAAAATCCAACCTGAGAAATATAACATTTATTTAACGCACTTTTAACAAAAATTTAAATTACAACTTCTAGTATTTATTAACTTCACTAAAAATGGTATTGAATTTTAGCACGATGGTTTACCTGCTGCAGTGGCAAAATTTCCGGCGTTTCTATCTCTACATAATGACGGACAACTACCGCAACATCATCACGAGACATAAGCGCATGCTCCTCAGCTCCGAAATGAAGAGCAAATATTCGCTGGACGAGAAAATGATTGTGTCTGCTGGGACTTTGCCGGACTTGGACGAGGCGTATTCTCGGTAGGTTAAACGTATATTACACTAATAAAACCTATTGTAAAATGTATATTACAAAAATATCGATTTTACAATAAGTTTCTTTTTAGTTTTATCTTGCATACATATAGTGGAACTTGCTGAAATTCGCCGGAAAAATTAAAATATAATTCAGTTATCGGTGGGGATCGAACCCACAGCACAGAACACGATTGCAGACTAGACGCTGTTCCACTACGTCAAATCTTATAATTATCTTTATTAAATAAATATAAAATATACGTAAAAAAATTGAATTTGCCACTCAACACGCAATGCCTCCAGTCTTCGACGGAAAATGGGGAACGGAGTGTCTTAACACGGGGTTCCCTCCGCCTAACCTGCGTGTGTGGTGTTTTTTTTTAAATCCATCCTCTATGGATGGGTTTAAAAAAATAATGGAAATAATCAAAATTATATTTTATAAATTTCTAATTTACATAGACTTTAAGGGTCCTCTTCTGCATATTGACTAGCTATTAACATAATATACTTCCTGCAATGTACGACGCTTCAGCTATAAATATCTATTGATATGTTGTCCACAAAGTTTGTAGATATGTTTAGCGAATTACAAAAAACTTTGCATAATGTCCAGTTTTATTTGTGCACGTAAAGGCGACCGTCGAACCGGTGGGTTGAGTAATCGTATCCACTTTTACGGTGTTATTAGTATGTAGGCATATCCTTGGAAAAACCAGATTAAATAAATTATATTTGTTAATTTAATAAAATGTTATTATACTCGTATTAAGCAATTTCTCAGGCACAGTTAATAGCTATAGAAAATGTGAGTATTTTTTTTAAAGAACTTTCTGAAAGTCATTTTTATTTGGTTGATTTTCACCAATTTTAAAACGGACTTTCTATATGCTAAACTTACCTTTTATTACAAGTAATGTTCAATGCACTGAGAAAATTTTCACCCATTTTTCTTTATAAAGGCAAATGATATTAGTCCTTTTCATTGCAGTTTGGATATGCGGTTAATTCTATATATATGTAATTATTTAATTAAATTTGAATTTATTGTTTTCAGTAAGGTGCATGGTTTTAATTCAGTGACAGAGCTATACAAGTGGAGTTCCTCCGCCTTCTATTTGAAGAATATTAAGACCCCAATGATATTTATAAACGCGCGAGACGATCCGATTGTACCTGAACCATTATTGCCTATCATCAGAGAGTTTGTCAGTAAGTTATGTTGTGTAATTTATTCTAGTTTTAACAAAAAAAAATCAACTTCACGTTGTATTCCGCACACAGCAGGGTAGGCAGAAGGAAACCAAGTGTTAAGACACTCCGTTCCCCATTTTCCGCCGAATTCTGGAGGCGTTGCGTGCTGAGTGGCGGAACTCAACGCCACGCTTTGCCTCGACACCAGGGCGAATAAATGGAAATATAAATTTAAATAAATATTTCATTTCCTCGAGTGGGAATCCAACCCACAACCAGTAAATTTTACAGTCACACTTAGTGCCCATGCGCCACGACTGGCCTCGAATGTATTTTTTTATAATTGATAGATTTTGATTGTTATGTTGCAATTGATAGCATATCATAATAACTTTATTTTCTTCTTTCTAAGTGTACGACCAAAGAAAAAATATAGATTAATACGTGCAATCCTCGTAAAAAACTTCTTTTGTGACACTTTTTAACTGACTTAAAAAAAAAGCAGGTCTTCAATTCATAATTATCGATTGGTTTTATTCTAATAAAGTCGCATATTTTGAATGTGGTCCAATATTATTTTAACGACAATTGGTTCACAGTTGTGAAGACATAAATAACCTTAATAGATAACCACCAAATATACTAAAAAACTAATAAATTAAAAAGTTATCAAATTGGCGCCAAAAATGACGGTTTAAAATAAGTTAATAAGTATCAATGTAGCAAAAAACGGGTATTTCGACACTATAAAGGGAATCAAAATTAATAGTGTACTTCCGGTTGACCTAGAATTATGAAATTTGGCATCTAGCATCTACAGGTAGTACTTGTTCAGGAGAAAATCTAAAAAGTATACATTTGTGGTTATATACTACAAAAACTTGAGGCCGGCCGTGGCGCAGAGGCGCAAAGTGTGATTGTAAACGCGACTAGTTGTGGGTACGATCCCCACTCGAGGAAATGAAATGTTTATTTAAATTTATATTTCCATTTCTTCGCTCCGGTGTCGAGACAAAGAGTGGCGTTGAGTTCCGCCACTCAGTCCGCGATATTGTATACAGTATCGCGGACTTTTTTGTAGAAATAATAGAGACCAATATTTCTGATGAACATTAAGTTCGTCTATACCAGGGGTTCCCAACCTTTTCTTAATCAAGGACCACTTTTATGTCATTTTTGGTAGCAGGGACAACTATGCATGTAGATATAATAGAAAATAACTGTGACAATCAAACAGAAACTTTGCCTCACCATCCCCAGTCATAAAATTAAAATCATTCGCGGACCATATTTAGGCTTCTGCGGACCACTGGTTGGGAACCACTGATCTATACCGAACCGTTAGTTATAGCACCAATTTCCGCTGACTAATATGCATATTTTACTATTTTTCTCTGAACTTTTTGTTCAATCATAATAAAATATAGGCTATAGCACTCCTGAGTAGTGTAGCTTTGTTATAAGAATTTTCATGATAGATTCAGTACTTCCAAAGATTAGCCCTTACAAAGAAACAAACAATCAAAGTTACAAACTTAACCTTTTTTATATTAGTATAGATTAGTCTTAATATTGAATTTTTATGGTGTATAAAGTGACACAAAAACGTGGCCAGATATTTAAAAAGATTATTTACATACAATCTTAGGTAGATGTACTAAATATAAATACTGTCTAAAACAGAATGTATGCACTTTTGTGTATTTTTTTTATTGCCATAATATATGTATAGACGTATGATTGTTAATTTGCAGATACTTTAGGAATATTTAAATTTGATTGTGAAAACACATGTGTCTAATAAGAAATTCAATTCCTCGCCTTGAACTCCTCGTCCTTCCTCGCACTTCGTTCATGGCTAAAAGTCTTTCTCTTTATATTGTAATATACTTTATATACCTAGCACTACGTTTTGAATAAAATTTACAAATTTATAATAATTCTAGCGAAGTTTATTTACAAATACACATATATATATATATATATATATATATATATATATATATATATATATATATATATATATATATATATATATCTGAAACTACATTATGTATTTGCGTGTTTTAAATAATGTCCGATATAATCAAACCACTGTCAGTCTACTGCTGCAGCATGCAACACCTATAATTTACGGAAAGAGTTCAATGACTTTGTACATAATTAAAAAAAATAGTAGACGTACCTATATAGACGTTTGTAGATATCATATCTTAATATTAAAATAAATTTAAAGTACCAAAAGAATTAAGTAATATAATAGTGTAATATACGAATGCATAAAATGTAATGGCGTAGTGCTACCAGTACATTAAGGAAGAAAAAACAACCATGCGGTGCATTTTTCGCATTGAATTTTTTTATCATCTATTTTGATGTTGTAAATAGGGCACCCAAAAATGCCATTTTTCGCTTTGTCTTCTTTTGGTTTAAAAAGAATAAAAAATAATTGACCTAGTAATTATTATCATTAATATACAACTGTGTTATTCCCGAGAGAAATAATTTGTTGGCTTACTTCCTAATGTTTTCTTAAAATCATATAAAGCAACAAAAAAAAACTATTTCACATTAGTAATATTAATGCATTAATATAAAAAAATATTTTTAATTTGCAGGTTGCCACGATAAAGCCATGTTTCTCGAACTATCACACGGAGGACATCTCGGGTTCTATGAAGGAGGGCTGGTGTACGCGAACCCGGTGACGTGGCTGGACAGGGCCCTCGCCGCAGTCGTGGGGGGCCTCCTCATGGCGCACCATAAAGGCGACCCGAAACCAGCTCTTGTTGACGCCGACACACTCTCCGACGATGAACCAGATCTCATTAAATCATCAACTATTATATATAGAGATCCTCTGGACAAGCCTACTGTAAAAGTATAAACTAAGATAACATAGTTAAGTTTGAATGGGAACTTAATATATAAATTCGTTAATTCATTCCATGCTCCAGTGGTTATAACAGAAATAATTTGTTATCCGGTTACGTAAAGAGCAGACAGCGCGTAAGCATTTATTTATTGTTATGTATTTATCGAAAATAGTAATGCTAGGAAAAAAAATCAGTATAAATGATCGATGAATGGTAAAGAGCAACTGTTTTAAATATATTAAAATCTTTAATTTGGAGAGTTCTATATTATTACTTTGTTGATATTACAACACGGTGAAGATGAATGATACGATGAAAGTTATATAGCCATAAGGTTACACAGTTTATTTATACTAACTTCTTGTTCCTATTTTGAAATATTTCATTAAAAAGCTTTGTGTGGTGTATTTTTAACTTCAATGTGTATATAATTTTAATTATATAACTAACAAAATACTTAATTTAATAATTACGCAAGTTTTTATATTTTCAGCTACAAATGGAATAATATTTTAAAAATATTAAAAATATTTAATTAATATTTCTTGAATTAATTTTCACTCCCCTACAGATGTGATTACAACATAAATTATAATAACGTTAAGAATTTCGAAGTAGCTTTATTTAAACGTATGGCTTTGTTGTCAAAGCGCTTGGACGGTTCGCAAGAGCTTCCTCTTGTCTCACTACGTTCAAATCCTTATACGTTCCCTTAAATGTAGACTTTAATTTATTTATATTTAATTATCGCCGAAATGTAGCTTATAGATTTTTAAATATAATCAGATATATTGAGTCTCACTTTGCAACATTATGGACAAGCATATTATATAGTAAAATTAACAAAATATACAATCCGTATGTAGACGTGGCTGGCCACATCTGTACGTAAATAAATTAAAGGCTTTAATATATATAACTTATGGTTCATATGATAATAAAATCAGTTTTTATTTAAATTAATTTCATGTTAAAATCGATTGTGTGATGTTTTACAATGCTTGTGATTGATATAAATGTTTAAATTAAGATTACCCAACAGAAGCGATAATTACGTTCCAGTTTTAATTCGTGTTGAAACTTTTAGATGCTTATATTGCAAGTTAAAAATAGTATTACATTAATTTATGCCTTTATTGGTAACTGCTTTTTGGAAATTATATGATGTGTGTTCAGATGGATATGTATTTAAGTTTATGCGTGATGATTATTAGACGTGAGATGAGATGAAATTTTATGTTTTGAACTGTGAGGTGTTTTGTTGCTAAAGGCGGCCTACTTAAATGTAAATATATGCAAAATTTTTATTTTATATGAATACAAAAAAGTACAATATAATAACATTGCCTTTATATATATTATAAAATCGTATTTTATTCTTTTGCCTTGTCTATTATATAAAAGTTGTCTAACAATAATTTAAAAACATTACATGAGAATGTTGCCGTCTCACTGAATGTTTTATTTTAGAAATTTTACAAAAAAAATGTTATAATTTAACTATGTTTACATAATTAAGGCCTAAATAAAAAATGTAAGCCATACATCGCTTATATCTTGCAATCATAGTACAAACATGGTATTAAGCACAATTTAAAATATATTCATGTATTTCAACAATAAATGTTAAAAGAATATATATTGTAAATGAAAAATATGTTTTTTTTTTATTTTAAAGCACTAATGAATTTAAAAAATAATATGCATTGCCAAATTAGCCGCACATGTATTATATAGTAAATTATGTTTTTAGTTTCTTGTATATTTCAATCCTCCTTTAAAAAGTATATTTGTTGAAAGTAAATTATAAAATTTTTACTTTGGAATCTCCAAATTCATGAGTTCATGAGTAGTTCAAATGATGTTAGAACTTAAAAATTTAATTAAAAAAAATTATATTGAACATATATTTCAGTGTTACATTGATAATTATAAATACATTATCAGTAAACTGCGGAATTCAAAATCAAATGATATGAATAACAAATTACTGAAAGTAATTAAAAAATATTGATATTTTTTTGTAATTGTGTAGGTTTACACTTAATAAATGTGATAGAAATAATACACAGGTTGTTTTGATTTTTCCCATTCATAATTAAATTAATCATTACAAAAAATTTGATAAATAAGTATATTTCTAAGTCAATTATATAAAACTTTTAAGAGACGGGTGAATTTACGCTGCCTTAAACACTAACAAGATAAAACTAATCTTAAATTACTTTGTAAATGGAATATTATAATGACATCCCTCAGAGAAATTACAATTGAATATGATTTTTACTTATTTATACATACATTTATTTTGTTTATTTTATAAAACTTTGAGCAACAAAAAGAGATCATTACTAGTACTATTATATTTAGAATTTACATGTAAAACAACTCCTTGGACATTTTTATTAAAATTTATACTTAATTAATACTATGAATTATAGGCAGCAATTGATAGAAATATTTTCCTTTGTAAAAATATTTGAGTCTTATTTCAATCAATAATAATTGAGATCAATTTAGAAAAACTGCAGATTTACTAGCTTACAACTTGAATTTGTTACATAGGCAAATGTTATAAATATTCCAAATACAAATATCACAACATTTTTCTTAGACTATTTCTCTTTACAAATACATCTTAGAATAGTACACATCAATATTAAGTAGTTTAGCAGCATACATGAATAAATTTACAATTGATTTAATATCAGTGCCAGTACTTAGTATATTTAAAAATAATAAGACTTAACATATATCTTTAGAGAGCCATAATACTTCACATATTTTAACCTACTAAATTATACTTTTAAATGTCATATAAGTTGGTATATTTTATAACAAAACATGGCCACTGGGAGAAAGTAATTTTTATATTATTACAGACACAACATATAAAAATGGCAAAACCTTTAAAAAGATCATTTTAGTTGTAAATGTGCTAATAAATAAAAATATCTTAAATAATTACTATAATATCAATTGAAAAAAATAAAGCTAGTTTCAAAACGGTCATATCTTACAGTCTTTTTACAAGATCGGTTTTCTGAGTATTTTAATCAGAATAAATTAAAGCTCTTTGTACAAATTTTGTATTGTATAAATAAATTATGTAAATGCAATTAAATCGTATTTTAGATTATCATATAGTCAGCATACAGCTGCAGAGTCTCCCTCCAATGTGCATGCTACATTATCTAGTTTATGAGCTAAGTGCATTTTGCTTTCTAGCCCTAAAATAATTTGTTCTCTATATTTACTCACATAAATGTACAATTCTTTCAAAGCGGACAAAGTGTCAAACTCATTAAGCTGTTCAACTGAAAGCTGTTGCATAGAGGTACTTAGCTCTTGGTCGGATACTTGAGGTAAATGAGATACGGCTTGATAAAATTGTATAACCATTTCTCTGTAGGTTGGTAAATCTTTTGCGAAAAGTAATTTGTTGGATGGTGAGTCTTTACAAAGTCGATGTTCGTTTAAGGAACAAGCATCCATAAATGTTTGAGCAATCACAGATAATGAGGAATCTACTGTTGCTGTTTTATTGATATCAAATATAAAATCTGGATTTTTAATAAGATTCACCCAAAATCTTAATGGTAAGCTGTTGGATTTCCAAGCATGTACAACCTCAGGGTTCATTATGCCATGTGCTCTTGCAGCATCGTCAAAAAGATCGAATAACCATTTAACAGCTGGAGGCAAAACTTCATTTACAGTCAAAATTGTACTAAAGAAGTCATCAACAAACTTGTGTACTGTTCCTTTGGTGGAGAGTAATCGGGTAAGAAATATTTCTGGAATCGCTTTGTGACTATGTTCAGAAGATTTATTTACAATGTGTTGGTACTCAATAGGCTTAACTAAATGATAATAATGGACATTTTGTTCACTGATATCACTTTTGTATACTCTTATATGGGAATTGGAACAATAAATACCGGTACAGTTTTTACAGGGTATTTTATAGGGTGTGTTAAAGCTGTCGTTTTGTCGTGATATTAAAGACATAACAGCGGATTCCTTAACCCCATAATGTGCAAGTGTATTTAATTTTCGCCAACCATTTAACGTTTTCGTTGTCAAATCTTCGTCCTGGAGAGTAACATGGCCACCCCTTCCATGTCGCCATTCTAAATCAACTTCGTGGACGGAAGGTCGCATACTAAAAGGTGTATTTTTAAATAAAGCATCTAATATTTTAGCTTTTACTTGTGATATACTATCACAATCTAAAACTTTACATTGGACTTTATCATCAAAATCATCTTGTACAATGTGTAATGTAACAATTTGGTAATCTATTTGCTCCTTTAGCAGTTTTTCTTCAGATAACGAGTACCTAGCTTCATGGGTTATAGAATCCACAACACCTTTTTCTATTTGATGTTTAATAGCTTTAAATAATAAAAAAAGCGAAGATCCTGCATAATCTTTTAGGTAGTAATACATGCATAATGCCATCCAATTTGTAAGCATTTTTTCCACTACACTTTCTGTCCTTCTTAACATAAGCTGAGGGTGTTTTGTACACACAGATTTATCAATAAGACGTAACAGTAGTGATTTGAGTATATCAGTGGCATACTCCATTTTGCCCATAAGGATTACCATCAATAAAGACGCTACGTTTACTTTATCTCTGATGTTAAATGTTTTCTGAGCTTCTAATGTATCTATAAACGACAGAAGAAAACATTTGTTATTTAAAAGCTGTTCAAACTGAATCATAGCAGCATCGTAATTAGTCCGTGGAGTATTAATAAACTGACGTTGAACATTGAGGATAGGATGATCTGATACACCTGGGAAAAATACTTTCATAACGTAATTTACATGATCTAATGTAGGGATGCCAGAGTGTTCTAGATCTGCTGCTAGATCTGACATATCCGTTTGAAGTTCTGCAAAAGCTAATTTACACTCCAACCTAACATTACTTTCTAAAGTATCCATCTGAATCTGTATTCTTTTATATTCTCTTTCTGCTTTAGTACTACGTCTTCTGTACATCACTAAAACAATCATAAATATAAGAACTAAGAAAAACGTTCCTGCAGCTATACCAGCTATGGCTTCAGGAGGAAAATTATAATTTCTAAGAAGTTCATAATGCAAATACCCAATAGGAAATCTTAAATTTTTGCCGATTTTAACTACAACTAATGGCAAACTAATATCCATTATCTGAAAACCATTTTCATCTGTGTTAGGAGGCTGAATTTCAGGTGGTGTACATAGCAACTGTTGCATGGTCAAGCTAGTAACATTGCATGGTTGAGCACCAATTGTTACTACTACATCTGACTCATCACTTGCTCTTATAAGATTCTCCCCTTCTATAACCAAAGGGTCTCCTTTATATGACTTAATTCGATTTGGAAATTGATACACATGTGGATCCTCAACAAATAACATATGAGTTCTTGGTGGGTTAAAATATTTTTCTAAATCATGCATTGATTCTACATTATCCATTACAAAACCTACTTTCATTGCTATTTGTGGTGTACTTGTTTGAGATTTTGTTGCCTGAATGATATCGTAATATTTCTTATTAATGGCAGGGCTAGGACATTCCATTTGATTAGAATTCAGAACAGTACAAGCTGTTGCATTCACAGGTACTTCTTCATTGGCATAATAAAGTTTCATAAGTGGTTTTTGTATTGTATGTAAATAAGTACCATGGACTGTTATCATTCTTCCACCAGAAACAAAACTTTTTAATGGTTTGATTTCCATAATAGTTGGATCTGCTGTGTAATTAAATAAGTCACCATATAGTGTACGATTTGCATTATCAATGGACACTGTTAAAGTGTGTATAATCTTAGGTGCATTGGCTTTGGGAGTAATGCATATAAGTCTGCTATTAGATGTTTGTGTTTTATTTACAGAACATACAAATTCATCTAAATATGCGGAAATGGTAGATCCTATGTTTAAATGTTGTCCTCCAATAGCTAATTGAGTACCTCCTGATACAGGTCCTAGAGTTGGGTATACACCTTGTAACTTTATATTCTTATAACTGAATAATACAGAAGACTCTGTGTATCCTGCATCATTTTCTACAATCACAGGAGCTACAACTGAACCATTAGATGGGCCTGTTTTACATGTTATACTTACAGATACTTCAAAGTCTACAATGTCACAAAGCACATCACCTATTCGAACTTTGCCAGTTACTTCTTCTACTCTTAGACCTAAATTACTACCTTCAATTGTCACAAATGTACCACCTTCTATAGGTCCACTTAAAGGCTTTATCATATCAATTCTTGGTTTAGGGCACTCTGTAACAGGGTTTTCTAGACAAGATTCACTGTAAGAGCATGAGTTACCACACCATGTACATTGATAGACAGTATTGCGAGTAATACAGAGAGAGCAATCAGCATGATTTCTGTGAGATCCAAGAATTTCACATTTATATAAAGTGATGGATATAGTATCAATATAATGCTTGTGATTCCAAAAAACTTTAACGCTTATGTTATATTCCCCTACATTCTCTTCATAGGAATACATAGTTTTATCACATACTATGAAATGATTAGATTCTACTCTTGCTGGTAGAATCATATTTGCTAATTCAATACTGACTATACATTGAAATCCAGTATGGTCAGGTTGTAAGTGTGGTAAATTTTCAACTTCAAGCTCCAGTTCTTTTGGTACATTGTTTGGTAATAAAATAGGTTCATTGTATTGTCTTATCCTAGGACAGTGTCCAATTCCATGATTTAGTAATTTAGTTGGGTTTTTCTCACCACTAATGACAGTTCTTTGACATACCGACACATCATGAGTACATTTATTATCATAAATACACCAATTGCAAGCCCATTCACTCATTATACAAGAATGACAAGTGATATGTTTTGAACAGTCATAAAAAGCAAAATTACGTGAAACAAAATCTTTATTCGTTTCAGAAGAGTGGACCGATAAAGGAACAAAGATATGATCTTGATTTTGGGGTATTTTTGGTCTATGTTTAATATCAGGTGTGGGGCATGCAAGACCACTTGATGTAACTGCAGCATCAATAGGAGGTGTGTTACCAAAAACACATTTATATTTTGCACCAAATGGTAGTTCTGGTAAAGTTCTAATTATCAGTTGAACAGTTGTGATTTCAGACATCGAAATACGATCTGGCAAAATTTGCTCAAAATCTATACATTGTTGACCAGTATATTGAGATAACCATCTTGGTGCACTTTGAGTACCTTTTTGGCACATATTTTGAACTGTACATTTCTTCTCCAATGAGCACCAACCACAGTGAGGATCGTTAGACTCCAAACATGATGAACAGTTGCCATGTTCTGCACAATTTTCAGTCGGAACTTGGACAATACTATTTTTTGCTAAAATATATAAAGATTTTCCATATGGGGATAGAGTTGTATCTGGAAGTATTTTCTGTCCAGGGAGGAGAACTTCTGTAGAATATTCTATAGATTTTTCTGCATCAATCAACACTTTTTTAAATGACCCCTCACTGGTACCTAAGAAGGCTACAGTATGTAAACCTGTTACAGACATAGCTACTGATGTGATTAAAGTATCATTCCAATATATAACAGAGTTTGCCTTTATAGGATAAAGTCCACTGATTTTAAGTCCTACTTCACAAAAATTAAGTATATTTCCAGTGGAACCTACACTAGGACATTTACCATCTGATATCATTCCTGATATATAGCCCATGTTACGTGCTTTAGTACTACCGTTGAAACACATGTGAACATTTTCATTAAATTTAATTTCTATTTCTTGTAAAGAAAATACACAAATAGCTGACTTAGTTGTAGGTTCATTAGTTATTCCTTTAGAAGGGCTAAAAGAAGCTACAAGAATATAATCACCAGTCTCAATACCAAGCTGTGTAGCTAAATTAACACCAGCTTTAGAAATTTTTGCATCTTGTATTAAATTATAATTGACAATTTCACCCTTTCCAGTGTTGGATTCTTCACGAACATTGCATTCTAATGTAACTTCTGTGTAACTATTATAATTGTCATCATTAACACATGTTCGAGCTAAACGAGAAACATATCCAAGTTCCTCATTTCCAGCTAGATGAGAATGTTTTTGTATTATTAGAAAATATGCATAATCACTAGCATTAAATCCATATACATATTGCACAAGAAAATTGTCTCTATACTTAACATCAATTTGAATTAAGCTTTGCTTTGAAAATGTGAATTGGGCCAGTTGTAATGTCATAAGATCACGACTGGATATTGCGGGAACATCATGCCGATATTCCCCATTATTTGTAAAAGTTGTACCAACATAAAGGACATTAGAACGATCCCAAGAGTTATACCGTTCAGGACCGATGAAGGCGTAAGTTGAAGCGTCGGCATCATTTGCAGCGACACTCTCGGGAATAAATTCAGGCTCGGCCGACAAATCACCTAATTTATATTTAATACACGAACCCTGAGCCACTGATCCACACGCTATCACAATACGAGATTCTTGTTCGATCACTAAAACTTTATTCACGTTATCAGTCCACACAGTTTGTATATCGTCTGATGGGCAACCACTGGCATGACACATTGGATTATCAAGCTTAGGTCCGGTCCGTACGACATGTAGAGGTTTCAAATCGGGACTAAGTTGATGAAGAGTATTTAATGAGCCGGCGTATACTTGTCCGCTGATTTTGTCGATAACAAGATGGGTAAAATGGAATGTTTCATTTTCAATTTTAGGATATTGAGACATGAACTCATATCCATACACTATTATGCATCGCAGCCAAAATGTTATTACTAATACTGACATAAAAGCAGCCATGATCACATTTTAATTTGTCTCCGTCAATAATATGCTTCTTGTTTTCACAATCACTATCTATTTTATTAAGATATTCAACCCATTTTACGAAAATAATAAAAACCATACATGATACATCGATGCGGATGACATGGAATAAACAAGTCTTAGTTTTTAAATTATGTTATGCGTTTAATGCTTGGTTTTTAGACTATCAAATTCATTGTAAAAAAAATACTCACATCTCCATAGACAAAATATTTTAAGATAAAAATATATATTTTTTTCTTTAATTTTCAGAGACTTAATTGACTAACTGGTCAACTACCATATATATCATCAGTTCGCCTAAAATTGTTATTTTTAACCAAAAATTATGTCTTTTTAAAACCAGCGTGTAAAGTTGAAATTTTGCTGTGAGATATAAGCTTGGACATTATAATGCACGTTTAATGAAGTGACATCTATGAACCATCCCTATTTATTTAAAAAATGGAATTTGTAAAAAATATGTTAATACGGACAATGACAATTAGTGTATAATAATGATAAGCAACTGAAGGAAAATGATGCTGTGGTACCAACAATGATTCTTTATAACAGAATTGAAATGAAATGCTTACTTATTTAGCTTCACGCTGTAGTACTAGTGGGAAAGTCAGAGAGAATGGAACGCCAAACGTTACCGTCTGTATACTCGTATACTGTTACTGTTCACCTCGTCCGCTATCATCAACTCTTCATACATGCCCTCTGGGGCGTCCTCATGCTTTTTACGTGATTTCTCCTTCAGTATCTTTAATAAAATAAAACATTATATGAAAAAAAAAACAGCGACAGAAATATGTGGTAAATGAAAACGAGGTTTTAATAAATTTAATATTTTTGAAGGTTTATTCCTAAAATATTTTTTTATATACACAAAATCATTAAAGTTGTTTAGAGTACTTGTTTATTATATAGTTAATGATTTAATATGATAATCATCTTCTTAAAATAATTTATTACATACACAAGAAAATTTAAATTTGTGCTTTCCGGAGAACCTCCACTAAAAGTTGTACAAAAAAATGTCGTAACTCGTATCGTACGGTGCCGTATCGTAGTAGTCAGCACAGATAATAATTAACATTTAAATGTAAGTGATAAAAATTTTAATCTGTGACCTGTCGTCTCCTGTACCGCTGCTCGCATTTTTGACTTGAGAATTGACACATTTGTTTCTTGATATATTCTTCTTCAACTGTGTTTGGTATTTCGCGTTTTCCGACTTTTATCGTTCTCGGCTACTAACAAATTTATGTTCTTTGTGGTACCCTCTATTATATATTTTAATGAAAAGTTAAAACATATGATTTTAATAATGTGTAATTGATTTTAAATTAATTTATGGACATTAAAGAAGGATTTTAACGATATTGTATCGAAATGTGATCTCGTGTTATATTTTTATTCACATTTATTATACCCGTTAATCTGCAACTTAGGCACATTATAACACATGATGATGGCCGCAATGGCCGGGGGTCCTGGGGACCCGCACACACAGATGAATACGTATCGCAGCTATGTCACAATGTTAGCTGATCCTGGAGCTAAAGATGAAATAAAATTAAAAGCTGCACAGGAACTTAGCGAAAATTTTGAGGTAACTATTGCTTTCATTTTGTTATTATTTACTGAATATACTATATATTTCACTGTACTCAATATATTTATTAATAAATTTTATTAATAAATATATTGAGTACAGTGAAATATATAGTATATTCAGTATAGCTAGCAGTATAGCTTGAGAAATTGTTTGTTATATATTCAATTTTTTTAGGTAATATTGAGTTCGCCACAATATCCCCAGTTCTTAGACCATTCACTCAAAATATTTTTAAAAATACTACAAGAAGGTGAACCACATTTCATAGCAGAATATAATATTCAGCAAGTTAGAAAATTAATTCTTGAAATGATCCACCGTTTACCTATAAGTGAAACATTGAGACCTTATGTTAAAAGTATTCTTATATTGATGCTAAAGTTGATGGAAATTGAAAATGAAGAGAATGTACTGGTTTGCCTAAAAATATTTATGGAACTCCATAAACAATATAGACCAGCTTATACAACAGAAGTTGATGTAAGTATCTTATAAAAACACAGCTTTATGCTTATTACCACATCTAGCCAGTTCCTCTATTTCCCACTTTCTGTGCTATAGACTCAGGTCCTGCTTTGTCTACCAAAAAAAAAAATCAGCTTCACGCTGTATCCCACAGCACAGCAGGGTGACAGAGGGAACTAAAGGTTCAGACACTCCGTTCCCCACTTTCTGACGAATTCTGGAGGCATTGTGTGTGGAGTTGCAGAACTCAACGCTGCGCTTAGCCTCCACACCAGAGTGAAGAAATGGAAATATAAATTTAAGTGAATATTTCATCTCCTCGAGTGGGGATCAAACCCACAACAGTCGGTTTTACAGTCACACTTCGTACTGCTGCGCCACAACTGGCCTCAACAGCTTTATAAATACCTATTAATTATTGTTAGTTTTTATTTTAAATAGTTTGCACATGTAATTTTTTTTGTCTTTATAGATTCACAAGTTTTTACAGTGGGTAAAAGCTATATATTCTGATTTGCCTAATCATTTGCCTAAGATATTTGAGCCAAAACCAACAATTCGTGTAAAGGACCTCTCTGAAGTTAATATTGATCAACTTCTTCAAGAAACATACACAACTACTCCTATACATACAGAAAAAAAACTTTTAGATGGAAGTGTTGTTACAGTAAGGATATATTTATATATATTATAATTAACATACTATCAGCTTACAGTGTAAACCTGCTAATCCATTTCTTGATTCTTCATTATGTACATTTTTATACCATTCAAAGTAAAAAAAATACAAAATTGACCTTTATTTTATTTAAAATAGTAGATCAATTTTGAAATTGTAAAAACCTTCTTCTTATACATATATACATAATCATAGTTTTTAAAGATATTTTTTTTAGTCTCCTGAAAATTTACCTAGTAGTTACATCCTTAAGCTGATATTTATTTTACAACTACTGTGACTTTAAACTTGGAATAAAACTAAAACTTTTGACATTACAAACATGTATTTATCTGCATGTGGATTTTAGATTTGTTTTTTGTATGGATTTTAGATATTATAAATTGAATTGTGAAACTCTACACCACACTTCTCTAACTATATCATGCTTATAATTATAACATTAATAATCTGAAAGTGTCATAATAATGTCATTTTATATGTAGTCAGTTTTATATGATCAAGTATAAAATATAATATAATATGAATTGCAATATTTTTAAAGGGTTATTCGCATAAAAATTGTAATTTCATA
This sequence comes from Heliconius hermathena, assembly GCA_013403705.1. Taxonomy (NCBI): domain Eukaryota; kingdom Metazoa; phylum Arthropoda; class Insecta; order Lepidoptera; family Nymphalidae; genus Heliconius; species Heliconius hermathena. Next base: position 130,456 of record JAAIXJ010000441.1, read on the forward strand.
TAAAATATAAAAATTATTTTAAAATATAAATATCTTTAAAAAAAAACAACTTCTCTTTCAGTATAATCTCATCCCAAGATCTGTGCTGTCTTTAAAAGTTATCCAAGAACTACCAATTATAGTAGTACTCATGTATCAACTGTATAAACAAAATGTACATCAAGAAGTTAGCAACTTCATTCCACTGATTATGGAAACTATAACTTTACAACCAGCCACAACTCATAGGTATTAAATTTTACTTATTTCTTTCTATTTTCTTCATGAATCATTAGAATTATATGATATATTATTCACTCAAAATATTTTAAATAGTTTTATGTAATTCAGAACAATAAATATAATAGTAATCTTAAAGAAATAGTTTAACTGGTATGTATTGGTATGTTTTTGTAACAAAGTTTAGAAGCTCCATTATCTGCTTTCCATCCGAATTTAGGACACTGCATGTTGAGTGACAAATCCAATAGTAGTCCTACCAAATTTGAGAAATAAAAATTCTTTTGAACCTACAATCATCATGTTAACTAATTGTTTTGTTGCATTGGAGTAATTTCTGCTATATTTAAAAAAATATATTTGGATGCAAAGTATATTAAATATTATTTAGAAGAAGAACTTAATTGTACATTAAAATATTTTAAATCATTACATTCTATTCTTTTGAATTGTTACCATCAATAATTTTTATTTATGTTTTTTCTTTCATTTTGTAGGCAATCTACAACTTTTAACAAAGAAGTATTTGTTGACTTTATGGGAGCGCAAATAAAAACATTGGCTTTCTTGGCATATATTATTAGAATTTATCAAGACACTATTGCCAATCATGCCAATTTAATGGTGAAGGGTATTATAGGACTTCTGACTCTCTGTCCACCCGAAGTGGCGCATCTAAGGAAGGAATTAGTTATAGCTACACGACACATTCTAGCTACAGATTTGAGGCTAAGTAAGTTATTTTAACTTCATGCTGTATCCCGCACAACCTGGGAACATAGTATTAAGATACTCCATTCTCGTTAAGATAAGTAATCTTAATGGGAATGGAACACACAATGCCTCCGAAATTCGGCGGAAAGTGAGTAACAGAGTGTCTTAACTCTAGATTCCTTCTGCCTACATTTCTGTGTGTGTGGGATACAGCGTGAGGCTAAAAAAACTTTATAAATATTCTATATGTAAGATATGGTGGAAGATCATATAAGAATAAAGTTTGAATTATGGGGATTTGATTCCCATTCGTTTCTATGCCGTGATAATATAAAAAGGGTGTTGAGGCGTTATTTTTCGCCACTCAAGCATTGCGTGCTTCCAAAATTGGGGAGAAAGTGGGGAACAGAGTATCTTAATAATAAGTTCGCTCGGGCTATGCAGCGTAAAGCTAGAAAAAATATTTATCAATATTCCTTATGTTTTAGAATTTGTTCCTTACATGGAACGTCTCTTCGATGAAGAAGTATTGCTTGGTGGTGGATGGACAGTGCACGAGTCGCTCCGTCCTCTGGCTTATTCCACCCTTGCTGACCTCGTCCACCATGTTCGACAGCACCTCCCATTGACAGATTTAGCCATAGCTGCTCATTTATTCTCCAAAAATGTTCATGATGAGTCATTGCCAACCAGGTTATTTAATATTTTAGTAGTTAATAACTTGTTGCAATAGCTAATTATAGTTGTAATATGATAATTGTCTTGTTTTTAATTATGGAATGTGAAAAGTTGAAACCTATTTTTATAATGAATTTCAATATTTCTTTCAGCATTCAGACAATGTCTTGCAAGTTATTGCTGAATTTGGTGGACTGTATCCGCCAACGTTCAGACAGCGAGGCCGGTGCGCCACAGGGCCGCCATCTTCTCATGCGCATATTAGAAGTATTTGTGCTCAAGTTTAAGACTATATCAAAACTGCAACTACCCGCACTCATTGCTAAATGGTAAGTAATACATTTTTTTAGCTTGTGAAGCCATATCCTACATATGGCACTTTTTGCTCAAGTTTCGATACATTACGTTGTTGAATCCAACACCGCGTTTTGTCTTGTTAAAGGAAGGAAATCAAAATAATCCATTGATCCATCCATCCATAATTCTCTCAAGTCCCATCCACAATCGTTGTGTTTATACTATATATATAAATTTTATATATATAAATTTTAAAATAACTTTTCTTTTTGTAAAATTTTATCACTAATGATAATAAATATGTGTTGTCATATAGCAAACAAGCAACTCCAACTACGCCAACCACAACTGTAGTAGCAGGCGCTATTATTGCTAGTACTCCATCTACTGACTCTGTAGCGCCTAGTACGCCCACCACACCTGCACCCAGTATTTCGGCAGTCGAAGTGAAAGTTGAAGAAGAGAAACCCACTCCTGACTTTTTGGACAGTATAAGTAAAAGTGAAGAAAAATCAAAAATTGGTTTCCCCACATCACAAATGAGCAATCTTAATGTTGGCGACTATAGGACACTTGTTAAAACTTTAGTTTGTGGAGTTAAGACTATTACTTGGGGCTGCGCTTCTTGTAAAGTAAGTACATTGCATTATATAATAAAATAAATTAAAAATTTTAGGATGAAAATACAGTACAATCTCAATAATATGGCATTTCATTAAACCTAAACGTCCTAAAACGTCTGTAAAAGCTTTATGCTGCGTCTTGATATAGCAGATGATAAATAATAGGAGTTGAGAATATCATAAAATCTATTTCAGATTGTAATGCAGTGGAAGCAGAGGGTGTTACTACCATGATTAAATCAGCTTCACGCTGTATCCCGCACACAGCAGGGTAGGGAGAGGGAATCTAGTTTTGACACTCCGTTCCCCACTTTCTGCCGAATTCTGGAGGCATTGCGTGTTGAGTGGCAGAACTCAACGCCGCGCTTAACCTCGACACCAGAGCGAAGAAATGGAAATATAAATTTAAGTAAATATTTCATCTCCTCGAGTGGGGATCGAACTCACAACCAGTCGGTTTTACAGTCACACTTCGTGCCGCTGCACTACGACTGGCGGCTACCATGATGATCATAATATAATCGGCCACGGTTCCTGGACGATTAGCAGGTGCAGTCATCATGTTTTTGTATAAAGGCAAAGACTACAACATTCCATCAATCAGGCACCCTTTAGTCTTTAATAGTGGATTAGCGAGATCCTACTGTATTGTGTCACAATATTTCTTCTCTTTGTGTTATAATTTTGATTTTTAAATTTATTTGTAGCTTAAACTTATGTGATGTATATAAATATTTTTAGACTACTACAAATAGTGAAGGGACATCCACTACAACTATAACTGGTCAGAAACAGTTCAGTGCTCGAGAGACACTAGTTTTCATAAGACTAGTACGATGGGGACTTCAATCTCTTGATATATATACTCTCTCAGCCCCGAGGGCGTCAGCGCAGCCACCAGCCCAGCCTCATGTACGCTCTAAAGAGGAAAAAGAAGTTCTTGAACACTTTAGTGGTGTGGTATGTATTGAAATGATAATGCGTGTTTTATTAACAATATTATTTTAATTACAAAATTCTTAAACTATAATATGTTTTCCAGTTTTCAATGATGAACCCTCAAACATTTCAAGAAATTTTCACGGCAACAATATCACACATGGTTGAAAGGATAAACAAAAATCCCACTTTACAAATAATTGCCAATACTTTTTTGTCAAACCCAGCTACGTCACCAATATTTGCGACCGTACTTGTTGAGTACTTGTTGAAGCGTATGGAAGAAATGGGAACTAATTTAGAAAGATCTAACTTGTATCTGAGACTGTTTAAACTAGTCTTCGGTTCTGTCAGTTTGTTTCCCACTGAAAATGAGCAAATGCTTCGACCACACTTACACAGTATAGTTAACAAAGCTATGGATTACGCAATGACTGCTAAAGAGCCATACAATTATTTTTTGTTATTGCGAGCTTTATTTCGCTCAATCGGAGGCGGCAGTCATGACTTATTGTACCAGGAGTTTTTGCCTCTATTGCCCAATCTTTTAGAAGGCTTAAATCGGCTTCAGAGTGGTCTTCACAAACAACACATGAAAGACCTGTTTGTAGAGTTGTGCCTTACTGTACCTGTTAGACTTAGCAGTCTATTGCCTTATTTACCGATGCTAATGGATCCGTTGGTGTCGGCGCTAAACGGATCTCATACCTTAATATCACAAGGATTGCGAACTTTGGAGCTCTGCGTGGATAATTTGCAGCCAGATTTCTTGTACGAACATATTCAACCGGTAAGAGCCGACCTTATGCAAGCCCTGTGGAGAACATTACAAAATAACGAGGTTGCAAGGATAGCATTCAGGGTCCTAGGTAAATTCGGTGGAGGAAATAGAAAAATGATGATAGAACCACAAAGATTGGAATATCGGGAGACGGACGCTCCTCCACCCGCGGTCCAGGCTTACTTCCAAGATCAACCCAAGCCTATAGATTTTGAAGTAGATAAAGTAATAGAAACCGCGTTTGCAGCTCTCAAGTCAAGCACAACCGATCCATTCTATAGACGTCAATGCTGGGAAGTTCTCCGTTGCTACCTGGCTGCGTCGCTCAACTTAGACGACGATAAAGCCACTCTTCAAAAATTATTTAACCACCCTAGTTTCTTGGAAGGCAAAATTCCACCTCAAAGTGGACCCTACTATAAATGCAGTAATAACATAGTCAGAAACACTCACTGTACAGCCTTAACAGGGATGTTCGTAGCTGCTGCGATAAAGGAGCTACGCCATCACGTTTTACAAACTATGATATCGCTTGTGCGACATTATACATTGGTGGCTATTGCTCAGGAAGCCGGGCCCTTCGCTGGTTCAGGTGGTCCCAAAGAAGGTCTCGACGCGTTGGTACTGGTCGACGCCATTGCAGTAGTGATGGGACATGAAGAGAAAGAATTGTGTAAACCAGGCCATTTGGCTTTAGTATTAATGATAGAAACTGCGGCAACAGTTTTAGGGAGCAAGGAACGCGCTTGCCGTCTGCCGTTGATGGAGTACTTGGCAGAACGTATGTCGGCATTGTGCTACGAACGAGCTTGGTATGCGAAGCTAGGAGGATGTATCGCGGTCAAATTTATGTTTGAAAAGATGGCACCCGAATGGGTTTATAAACATGTGTTTACGTTTTTGAAAGCTGTTTTATTTGTTATGATGGATCTGACGGGCGAGGTATCGTCGGGGGCCATTGATATGGCTACTATGAATTTAGAACGGTTAGTGCGTGTTTGCGTGACTGGCCCGGGCGTGCAAGGCGTGGAGTCCGAGGGAGATGTAGCAGCAGCTAAAGCTCGCGCTCTGCATGACGTCTTGCAAGAGCTTGTGCTGCAAGTGACCAGTCCGCATCTTCTAGTTAGACAACAGGTATTTATCATTTGTTAAGTTTCTGTGTGTCAAATAAAATATTTCGAGTAATACTTTTTAAATAAGTAATGATTTGTTTTAAATATTTTAGGCTATGAAATCATTAAAATTAATTGCCGAATTGCAAAATAAATCAGTGACAGAGGTAATGGATCCTCATAGGGAGGTACTGGCTGACATCATTCCACCGAAAAAACATCTACTCCGTCATCAACCAGCTAATGCGCAAATGGGTCTCATGGATGGGACTACATTCTGCACCACTCTCAACCCGAGATTATTTACAATAGGTATGTCTATATTTTGCTAAAGATTCATCCGTTAAATAATAAATATTTCTTTAAGAAAATTTACACACTTATTACACACTTTCTATTTTGTAACTTATGGTTTAAGTTATGATTATTATTTTCAAGATTTGTAGATAAAGCTAATTGTTTGTACTAAGTAGATTTCCAATTAAAAAAATAAACTAAATTACATACATATTTTGGGACGATTTTTAAATAAGGCTTGTTTATTACAGATTTAAACATAAACGAGCACAAAGTGTTCTTCCGCGAGTTGCTATCTCTATGTGAAGCGGAAGACGCTATGCTGGGCAAGTTGCCATGTTATAAGGGAGTGAACTTAGTACCTCTGCGCGCTTCCGCCCTCCGCGCCCTCGCCGCGTGCCACTACATACAGGAAAAGCCCTGCAGAGAAAAAATATTCCAAGTGCTTTATAAGTCCTTAGAGAAAAATGACCAGGAATTACAACAGGTATACAATTATTGTTATCATAACTATCGGATGATATAGACAGATTAGTAAATAAAATATTATTAATAAAAAAGCGTAGAGTATGCATTATATTATGTTTTCCTGAATTCTATAATACCATAAACTAGATTTTAAATTTTAGATAGATAATTATATAACGAAAATTATTTAAATTTTCGTTTTTGCAAATATCCTTTAATACTTGTAATTAAGATTCATATTTTTTTAGGTGGGATTCGAATGTATGCGTAAGTTCATATTAGGTTTCCAAATTGATATGGAAATGGTGCATCCGGTAATGAGACCTTTGTTACTCACGCTCGGTGATCATCGCAACCTCAGCGTGAATGGCGCAAAGCGACTGTCATATTTGACTCAGCTATTTCCATCTACATTTAGCGAGAAGCTCTGTGAACAACTACTACAGCTGCTAAAGAAACTTCTAGACTATTCTATTCAAACAAATAGAGGTATGCGACAACAAATTTTATTTTAATTATTTATTGAGTTAAAAATATGACTATTTTAAATCATCCTTTTTTTATAGGTGGCAATTTTCTACAAAGTGTTTCAAAGAATATGGAAAACGAACAAAAGATTATTATACTAATAGGTATATTTCATCAAATACCCGCTGCATCACCGCGTTTCATTGACGTTTTATGTCGCCTAATATTCCATACTGAGAAGTCGTTAATGATCGAAGCTGGATCTCCGTTTAGGGAGCCTCTCGTTAAATTTCTTTTAAGGTATAGATACACAATAGATATTTTAAATAATGTAACTTTAATATCATAATATATTTAAAAAAAGGACAGTAAATATAATAATTTCTATTTACAGGTACCCGAAGGAAACGTTAGACTTAATAATGAGTGACAACAATATAAAAGATCAACAATGGAGCCGTTTCCTAGTGTATTTGGTAAAGCATTCAGATGCTGGGTCAGCATTTAGAGAAGCATTACAAACGGCAAAGAAACCTCGACTTATGCAGTTATTAGCTGCTAATAGTGGTGGTGCAGGATCCACTGTACCACAGGCTGACAAAGCAGAGATGCAATTCCAGGCCATACGGGTTATATCCATCTTAATAAAGTTTGACGACCAATGGTTGTCCACTCAGCACGATCTTATTGAGTTGCTGAAAAGAATTTGGTGTACTGATCAATATCATGTAAGTATTTACATTTTTTATAAATTGTTGTGCAATACATATGTACAATATAAAATATATTCATATTTCGTCCTTTTTAAATCTATTTATATTTTTTTCTTCTTCTTATCCAAAATTACCCATATGTTATATTTTTTAGTATCAAACCAGAGAATAAATAATTAAATAAAAATAAAATAAATATGATACTAATGAGAAATATTTTATATTCTTCTTAATCAACATATTAATTTGGTTATCAGGAAATACACAAGAAAGTGGACAATGTAGACTGCACTCATTGGAAGGAGCCAAAACTAATAGTGAAAATCTTGTTGCGCTTCTTCTGTCACCATCCTTCTAATATTGATTTACTGTTTCAATTGCTTCGCGCTTTGTGCGACAGATTTATACCTGATTTTCAAGTCAGTACATATGTTTCTTTTCATAAATATAGTTAAGTTGGATAATATCTTCTATATTGGATAATTGTCTTTTTTCTTGGTTTTCTTTTTTATGCTTAAATTGTTTTTTTATAGTTTCTGCGGGATTTTCTGGAAAATACTGTAGCACAAAATTATACGGTAGAATGGAAGCGCTCAGCGTTTTTCCGATTCGTCGAACATTTTGCAAGTGACGCCATGTCTCAAGAACTAAAAGCTAAAGTATTACAAATGATACTTATACCGTGCTTCGCGGTCAGCTTTGAAAAGGGACAAAAGATTGTCGGAGGTCCACCTGCACCATATCAGGATAATCCAGACAATGTTGTATCAGTATTTATAAATAATGTAAGTTTTATTTCCTTAAATAAAATAAATTGTTAGAAATGTGAATAGTAAATAAAGTAAAAGTTTCAATATTAATAATATGAATATAAATAATTCCATCGTTACATTTATGTAAAAATAAATTTAAAATATAGACAAAATTTTATACTTTTCGTGTTTGTAGCATTTTCAAATTATACATGGAATAATGAATTTATTAAGAATACGTATAACACAAATAAATAATAAAAAAAAGGAATAATATTTAAAAATTACCAGGTAATAGACCCAGAAAACCCATTCGCGTGTTCAGACGCAGTGCGCATATCGCTCCTGCAGTTTGCGTGCTTACTGTTAGAGCAAGCGTCCGCGCACATCCACGACGCCAACAACAAGAAACAGGGCAATAAGCTGAGGAGGTTAATGACCTTTGCGTGGCCTTGTCTGCTGGGGAAGAACTATGTTGATCCCGCCACTAGGTATGGACAGATTACTGGACTATATTTAAATCATTTGTGTTTAAAAATATTTATTTCTCAAAAAAATCATTTGATTGATTTTGATTGATTGAAATGTCTATCTTCACTAATTGTATATACAAGCATGATCTTGTTTCAGTTTTAGAGCAATTTAGAAATTTTGTATAATAAAAAAATATTGTATTTACTATTTTTTTAAAGTGAAGTTTAGGTTTAATTTTAAAAAATATCTTATGTGATATATTATAAGACTGAGACTAAGACGACTGACTAAGAAGACTGACATTTAATTCATATCTTTCAATTAATTTTCTATTATTATATAATAATATATTATTATCTGATTATATTGATTTTTTTTGTTATAGATACCATGGCCACTTATTGCTAAGTCACATAATAGCCAAATTTGCTATTCATAAGCGCATTGTTCTTCAAGGTATGTATGCAATAATATATCGTCAGTTTAGAGTGTAAACCTGCTAACAAGCTTTTAAGCAAATTCTTAGGAGAGCACTAGTATATGACGACAGAAAAGGGATTTAGCACGTTTACAGTTTAAACCGACGATACGCACATGAACTTTTTTCCAGTCCAGCTGATAGAATAAATTGGCTATCTACTTTGTAAATGTCTTAATAATATAATTCATGCAAATTCAATACTCGTTTGCTCCATTCTTCATAGTGTATTCCACATATAGCAGAGTAGATAGAGAGAATGTAGTGTTAAGACACTATATTCCCCACATTGTCATAGTCACATTTCTGAATTTTCGTGACATTATATGTTGAGAGTGGTAGTGTAACCCAAGTTGGATGGCTTGTTGTATCGAAATTTATTACATACATTCAAAATTTGTTTACAGTGTTCCACAGCCTACTAAAGGCGCACGCAGTAGAAGCTCGAGCGGTGGTACGTGCAGCGCTGGAGATACTCACGCCCGCGATGCCCCAGCGAATGGAGGATGGCAATACTATGTTAACACACTGGACTAAGAAAATCATTGTGGAGGACGGACACTCTGTGCAGCAGCTCTTCCATATATTGCAACTTGTGGTTAGACATTATAAGGTATGTAGCGATTTAGCTTATAACAATATATTTTTTTATTTTTATAGAATTTAAACTTAAAGGCCATTAAAATTGGTAAACATAATTATTAAGAGTGAATTTAATTAGGTTACAACTTTTATGCGCAATATGAGTATTATACAGTGTGAAGCTGAGTTGTGAGTGAGCTCACTATTAGTATTATAAAGATTTTATTGGTATTTGTTTTGCAAAAAAAGACCCTTTTTTTAAATATATTATGTATATGTGAAATCTTTTGTACTTTTAGCAATATTTTTCATTGTTTAGGATTTACACAAGTTTTTCATTCTATAATATTATAATTAATAATCAAACTATAAATCTTATAAAATAAGGCGGTCCTTCGGAAGGCTCGCAAAGGAATATATGTGAAACTTTTAGAGGTCCCTTAGAAAATATAAAAATGTTTTATTCTGATGTCTTATACAGAGGAATCAATCTGAGGTAATTGCTAAGAGATAGTCGCCATTTAATGCGTAGGAATTATGGATAATGTGAAAAGCTAAATTGGGATTAAAGTATGGAGATTGGATGCACTTGCTACTGGGTTGTTGGGTGAGACTAATAACATTATTATTATTTATTTTAGGTATACTACCCAGTGCGTCACGCGCTAGTGGGGCACATGGTGGCGGCGATGCAAAGACTAGGCTTTTCTGCGACCGCGTCTCTGGAACATCGCCGCCTTGCTGTTGATCTCGCTGAGGTGGCGCTCAAGTGGGACTTACAACGCATTCGGGACCATACACCGTGTGATGGTGTTGTAAGTTTAATTTATAATCGAAGAAGTTATTTATATGCAAGTAAAACTACAAGAATTTAAGGCCTGTATTTATAAACTTGATTGAAGATCTGAGTGAAGTCTCTGAGACAGATCGATCTTGAGATACCGTTTTAATTCATAAATTATATAACTATGAATACAAACGGCATCTCAAGATAGATCTCAGACTTGAGAGCGATTTATAAATCCGGGCCTTATTAATGAATCTGAAAACATTTGCATTAGTGTATTTTACACAGAAATAGAAATCTATTATAACCATTTGTGTAATTTTTTTCGACAAATAAACTATCCATTTTCAATTGGAAGTAGAAGTTTCGGCAATTAGCACATTCAACCAAACAAAAATGTTTAGTTTTATAATGTGAACATAGAAGTATAGATGATCCCTATATGTGTATGTGTGTGATAGGTGGCTACGTCTCCGAGTGGCGCCATGAAGCGCGTGTCGTCGGACGAGAGCGGCAACGAGGCGCGCAAGGCGCTGAACACGGGCTGGGCGAGCCCGCAGGCCAGCGTGTCGCGCCTGGAGCCCGACGCCGCCAAGCCCCTCGACCGCCAGCACGTCGACGTGGTCGTCAACTTGCTGCTTCGACTCGCTTGTCAGGTATGTGACCTTGTTTTTCTAATATCTATAGAACATTCATATTTTGTTAATGTTATAAAAATGGAAGTCAGCATTATTTTGTTAGTATTTTCTTATCGTCAGTGATTTAAGTATGGTGGCAGCAGAGGATAAAACAACAGCTTATTAAAATATATTTAAAAAGAAAACTATGTTATAATTTCAATAATGATAACTGCTCAAAGTGAGAAGAGTAAATTTAATTTTAACAATGAATTGTAACAATTGTATAGTATATAAAATATGAATACGTGAGTCAGATACTGCAAGTGAACGAGGGCGGCGTGGGCGGCGCGGCGGGCGGCGCGGGCGGCGCGGGGGGCTCCCCCGGCGAGCAGCTGTCGCGGCGCTGCGTGCTGCTGCTGCGCGCCGCGCTCAAGCCCGACGTGTGGCCGCACCTCTGCGAGCCCAAGCTGGCGTGGCTCGATAAGGTATCTACTAGATCAATATATAGAGGCGTGGCGCAGGGCGTGGATTCGATTACCATTCGCGGAAAATAAATATTTAATATTTCCGATTTCTCGCTCTAGTAACGAGGCAAAGCGTGTATATGTATATGCGTAAGTATGGCTTAGTGGTCAATGTTATGGAAAATCGGTAGTATACATATTTTTACACGCTTTTTATAATTATTTCAGATATTTTCAACAGCCGACACGAATGCAGCGGCGTGTGCAAATGCTTGCACTGCTCTGGAGTTATTAGTGTTCTTACTAGGTGTGCTGAGAAGGGAACAGATTCTCGCAGCTCTAAAACCATTACAGCGAGGACTGGCTGCCTGTGTCGCCTCCACCAATGCCAGGATTGTGCGCTTGACGCATAATCTGCTTGCTAAGCTGACTGCGCTATTTCCTACCGAGCCGTTTGGAGCTGCTCAAGCTTCTAAGGTAATTTCTTCTTTAATAGTACATTTGTTTAAATTTATGCATCGCCACATGCCTTTTCGTTAAGAATTTATTCATTCATTAAATTTTAAGGCAAGTCAAGAACAACTACCAAAGTGGTCTGTGATCTGTCACCGAGACCGGTCGTTACCTGCGCGCGCTAGTGAATTATTTTTCCACGAGTGCATTTTTTCTTTTTCTACCCTCATTGTGTAAAGTGACTAATGATGGAATCGGACTTTTTGTTTTCTCAATAAGTAACAACATAGCTACTTTGATATTGTTTCTGACTACAGGAACAAAATGAATTCCCAAACGTCTGTCAATAATCCCAGTTACGCTACTGTGACACAAAACACCATGTTCCCTAAAAAGGACCAAGCAATTATAATCGATGCTTTAGAAAATGTACAAATCANCGCTAGCGCTCTGTTAGGACCTCTTATGATGTTAAAGGCTTGCTGTACTTCAAGTCCTGGATACGTGGATAGATTGCTGTTGCAGCTTATGCGTGTGCTGCAACGTATGGCTCGAGATCATGTAGCTCCTAACCCTGATTCGGCTACATCTGATCTTTTGGTAACGTTATTGCTATATTGGTTGGTAATTTTTTTTTATTAACGTTATTTAAAAAAAATGGAACAAAGATTTGAATTTATTTATTATATTGTAAAGGGAAATAATATTGATATTTTTATTTCAGATTTTAGCACTGGATCTTCTTAAAGCTCGAGTATCGGTTATGCCAGTGGAAACAAGGAAGACTTTCATTGGAACGATACTTGTAGGGCTTATTGAAAAAACCAATGACGCAAAAGTAAGTAAATATACGTTTACGACTATAATAACATGTATACTAGACAAATATTGATAATTTTAAAACTTTTAGGTCATGAAAGCGATTACGCGTATGGTAGAAGAATGGGTGAAATGGAAAGGTGCAGCCGCTGGAGCTGCGCCATCTTTACGTGAAAAATCTATTCTTTTAGTGAAACTGATGCAGTATGTGGAGAAACGCTTCCCAGATGACCTTGAATTAAATGCCCACTTCCTTGATCTTATTAATTATGTGTATAGGTATGTACAATAAGTAAAAAAATTGTTAGCTGTTTTCTATAAATAAATATTTTATTTACTATAAACAACATATTAACAGGGATGAACACTTGAAAATGACTGAACTATCAATGAAACTAGAGCCGGCTTTCCTTGCCGGGCTGCGTTGTCCGCAACCTGCAATCCGGGCTAAGTTCTTTGAAGTGTATGACAGTAGTGTACGACGCAGAGTATTCGACCGTCTGCTTTATATCATCTGTTCTCAAAATTGGGAACACATTGGACAGCATTTCTGGATTAAGCAATGTTTGGAGTTGCTGCTAGTTACTTGCGTATCTAGTAAGTTTTTTTTATATTATAATATATTGCTTTTTATAAGACCTGGGGAAAACATTTAAAATTTAAATAAATCTTATTATTTTTAGCTACCCAAATACGATTGTCGAATTCAAAGTACCTGCTTCCCAATATAGCAGCAGTTATTAACACAGCTGATGTAGAGGAAAAGAAATCATTTATAATGTTTAGCAATGTGAAAGAAGAAACGGTAGACAGCGCCAGCGAGTCACTCGATCCCGACAAGGAAGATGTACTAGATATGGATTTGGATTCTAGTTCTAACACTAAAGACGATTTGACTAAGAACGTACCCAACAGGTAATATATTATTACGTCAGTGTTGTAGTTGTGATTAAAAAAATATATATTTTATGCTAATTACATGTGAAATTTAGACCCTGGAAAAATATTAAGAAACGTATAAAATTTTTAATGGTTAACGGCTGGTCAAATGTATTTTTTTTATGTTTATAATTTTTTTTGAGACTATGGGGCACAGCGGATTGCGTTCGACCGTAAACGCAACGGTTGTGGATATGGACTCAACTGTTTCGAAAATTAGGTTGTAAGTTAAGAACAAACCCTTGCTTACCCAGTTTTTTCTACATTTTTCTTAGTATCAATATTTGCTACATTTTTAAATAGGTTTTTATAATATTTCCAATGTACATATATTTCAGGCAAAAGACACTAAACCAGATAGTAGCAAAGCAATCGGAGTTCCTGGAGCTGGCGCGGCGCGTGCGCACGGAGCAGCTGGTGGCGGCGGCGGCGCAGCTCGCGCACATGGACGACGCGCTCGCGCACCACACCTGGCTGCGCCTCTTCCCCGCGCTGTGGAGCGCCTTCGACGAGCGACAGCTCACGGTAACCGACTTGTACTTACCAAATGGATTAACAACAACAAAATAGCGTACTGGGTTCGCGATACAAACTATGGTCTTTATGCCCAAAAATTGCCAAATTTAACAGACTGTGCTTTCTCGAGCTAAAATCAATGCAGATCAGTTCTAAATCTTCTGTGTATATCTTTCCATCGTGACGCGACTCTACTCAAAGTGCGAGTCAAATGACCATCTTAAGTAATTGAAAGAGAAAAATAATTAATTAAATATAATTTGAAAGACATTAAAAAAATATCTTTTGACTAAATAAATAATAAAATTAGTCAGTCATGTGTCGGTAATAATTTTAAAAATAATAATTGTTAATATAATAAGTTATTGTCGCTTCTTCGAAATATACATACATAAATTAGTTATGTAAAAACATCTGATCTCTTTTTTACGAAAATCAATAGCTATTGCTAACAAGTTACGTAGGCTGCTGTTGGAGGGTTAAGGTTAACTATATCTAAGACTACTGCCTTCAATGTTGGAAGAACAGTAATCTGTTTAAACCTAAATTAATCTAACTTATATATAATTGTCCTCAATTTTGGAAAAACAATATTGAACCTAAACCTAACTAAATCTAACTTAACCTACGACTTAATTACTCCACGATGGAATAATAAGTGTGGGAACAGAATAAATTCCTTTCCCACCGGCGCTGTTCACCCGATCTCTCCTTTGTCAGCGTTTTCGGGCGCTCGGCCGCCTATCAGACGGACATATTATAATATTAAATAAATTTTCCGCCTGTGACACCGAGCGCTATATAACAAACATAGCTAAGGTCAATATTTTTTGTTTTGAAACTGTTACAAAAAAAATAAACATAAAATATATGTTTTGTGAGTATTTTTTATTACTTTGCAGACAATTATGAATGAGATAGTGCCATTCATAATATCAGGTGTTCACGTAATTCAGCGAGATCAACCTCTCAGCGCACTCAACACGTTTATTGAAGCACTCGCACGTTGTAACCCGCCTGTATCTATTAAACCGTAAGTCTCTTTTTAATTTTAATTTAAAATTCATCTTCGATCTTGAAAATTCAAAAAGATGATCAAGTTATATTAATTCTGTTTTGTTTTTATAACAGACCTATGATGAAATATCTCGGTAAGACTCACAATTTGTGGCACCGTATGACACTTAACTTGGAACAAATGGCAATCGATCAAGCTGGTAACAGAACAAACCGTGAAGCACTTGAAATATATGATTATGAGGTTGATACAACTACACCTACTGTAAGTGGATTAATTATTTCTTTTCTTTTTTTGTATCTCACGTATAACAGGGAGCCTAGAGTTAACACCATCCGCTGTCCACTTTTCACCCATTTCGGGAGGCATTGCGTGTTGCAGTGTCTTAACTCAACGCCTTGCTTTGTCACGACACCAGATCAAAGAAATGAAAATATTAAATTTATACATTACAATTTGTTTCTAGGAAGTATTAGATTCCCTTAGTGATATGTATGAGTTACTACAAGAGGAAGACATGTGGTCGGGTCTGTGGCAGAAACACGCCCGATATCGTGAGACAAACGTTGCTATTGCTTATGAACAGCAGGGCTTCTTCGAGCAGGCCCAGGTAAAAAATATTACATAAATATATATAATATATTGTTTATTTTTTGAGAACAATGGTTATAAAAGTTAAATTTAATTTTGCTGTTTTAAAAGAGTAGATACGAAAATCTCATATAAAATGTTGTATGTTATGTTATTAGGCCGCGTACGACGTCGCTATGGCTAAATTAAAACAGGAATATTCAGCAAATCCGTCGTCTTACACTATGCACAAGGAGTGTACACTGTGGACTCAGCATTGGACCAAGTGCGCCAAGGAGCTAAATCAATGGGATTCTCTACTAGAACTAGGGTTAACTAGGAGCGTTCGGGATCCATTCTTGATACTAGAGAGTTCATGGAGGAACCCTAACTGGCCAACTATGAAGGATGCACTCGCAGAAGTCGAGTACAATTGTCCAAAGGAACTAGGTAACAATAGCTAATACATCAACCCAAACAAATAAAACTAAAGTTGAAATAATAGCCATGTAAATAATTTTAAAAAACGTGTACGGTCGTGGATTTCATTCCCATTCGGGGGAACAAAATATTTAATAATTTCATTTTCTTGCTCGGGTAACAAAGTAAAGCGTGGTGTCGATGTCCACCACTCATTATGCAATGCTTCGGCAGAAAGAGGAGAAGGGAGTGTCTTGACACGAGTTTCCTTGTGCTTACCTGTTATCGTGAAGGTAAAAAAATGTCAATTGAATGACAGATAATGTTAGTTATATGTACTTGTGCCGGTGCGCAGCGTGGCTCGTGAACCTGTACCGCGGCTACCTGTGCATCTGCGCGGGCGGCGAGCAGCAGCTGGGCGGCGTGGAGCGCCACGCGGAGGCGGCGGCGGCGCAGTGCCTGCGCGAGTGGCGCCGCCTGCCGCGCCTCGTGGCGCACGCGCACCTGCCGCTGCTGCGCGCCGCCCAGCAGCTCATGGAGCTCAGCGAGGCCGCGCAGATACACACCGTGAGTCACGTTTGTATACACTTATACTCATATACACTAGACAACTCTCTTGGGAGTCTGCCTAGGTAGGCAGGCGGTAAGTACGAGCGCAATCCGGGATAGACAGCCTTTATGAGAGTAGCCTTTATGTTGCTCCACAACTCTGTCTTTCCACAATCTTTCAGTGTTAGTCTCATAATAATTAGTTCAGCTGATCCAGAGGTTAGAGTTAATTAGTCAAATTTAATAAAAATAAAATTTTTAATTTTGTGTTTTGGTATTGTGTAAATATTATGAACTTGAAAAAACACGATTATGCCGAAATTACAGACAGACCTTTCAAACTTTTTTAGCTTCACACAGCGGATGGAACCTAGTGTTAAAACACACATTCCTCGTTAATACTTGAGCGGTCATACTACCGTACTGCTCTTATATTTAGTATGATTGGTCCTAAAGACATGAAGTCAACATACATTGGAGAATACTAAATCTTGAGTCTCCGTGTTTTTATCATCATACAATCTCGGTTTTTTTTCTATCATTCATACAAATAATAGTTTTACATACATTAAAAACTAAAAGTTTACCTAATTCAATAATACTTGTATAAAATAACTCTTCTATCAATTTCATCATTTTTAAATCAATTTGAATAATATCGAATAATAAAATATATTATATTCATTTAATTTTGTTATTTATAAACTGATTGTAATAAAAAAGAAACTAAATGTTAAGAGAAGCTTGCCAAACCAACAGTTAAAACTGCATTCTAATCAGTTAAGCCGTTTATGAGATTAGCGTGAAGAAACGCACAGACAAATAGAAAAAAAAATAAAAATAGTTTTGGATTCTATTATATTGATAAATAGTTTTTCTGGTATTTTTCCATGTACAAGACACCCATCGGTTACGATTTTATTATAAGTATAGATAAGAAAACAAGAAAAAGATAGTTATACTAGTGCAGTAGGATGACATCTGACTTTAATTGTGATGATTGTATATTTTCACACTGGAATGAATTGTTTTCGCTTATGCATTCTGATGAAATAAACAAGCGGCTTTATTTATGCCACTTGACGTGCAATGTTTGAAATATGGGCGAAAGTAATAAACGAAGTGTCTAAACACTAGATTATCCCTCTAGCCTACCCTGCTATATACGTAAAACAGCGTGAAATAAACAAAAACAAATATTTTTTAGTATCAATGTTAAAGGCGTTCGTTATACACAGGGGCTCCTGCACAGCCGGCCCACATCGCTGCACGACATGAAGGCCATAGTGAAGACGTGGCGCAACCGGCTGCCCGTGGTGGCGGACCCGCTGTCGCACTGGGGCGCCATATTCACGTGGCGCCAGCACCACTACCAGTTCATCGCCTCGCACTACGACTCGCAGACGGACCACGCCTCCAACCACAGCATGCTCGGTGTTCATGCTAGTGCACAGGTTAAATAATTTTTTTTTATGCCATTAAATGTCTCATAAAAATAGGAACGCTCCCCAAAGGGCGTGTATGAAGTTTCATGACAGTGAACGAGACGAAAGTGGTATGCACAGATTGTAGCGTTTGGCACTCTGTTTTCTTCGTCTACCTCACATATTTTATCCCAATAAAATATGAAACAAAAAAAAAAGAAAAAAACGCGGAGTTGAGTTCCGCCACTCAACACGCAATGCCTCCTGAATTAGGCGGAAAGTGGGGAACGGAGTGTCTTGACAAGGTCCCTCTGCCTAACCTGCTGCGCGGGATATAGCGTGAAGCTGATTTTAAAAAACAAAACGAAAATGTTGGATTTTAGCTATTAGTTAAAAAGAAAAACTTAATTCACAAAATGCATTAACTTACCATTTGTTATTTTAAAATTTATAAAATTTTCAGGCAATCATACACTTTGCGAAGATAGCAAGAAAACACAACCTGTCTGGAGTCTGTCTCGATTCTCTACACAGAATATATACTATTCCAAGTGTCCCCATAGTGGATTGTTTCCAGAAAATACGACAGCAAGTGAAATGTCACATACAAATGTCTTGGACGGAGGGCAAGGACGAATTACAAGAAGGATTGGATATGATAGAGTCAACCAACTTTAAATACTTCACTAAAGAAATGACAGCAGAATTTTATGCGTTTAAGGGATTGCTTCTAGCTCAGTTGGGACGTTCTGAAGACGCAAACAAAGCTTTTGCTGCAGCAGTACAATTACACGACACTTTAGTTAAGGCGTGGGCCTTATGGGGTGACTACTTGGAGCAGATCTTCATAAGAGAACCGCGACAAACACAAGTCGGAGTGTCGGCTATGACATGCTTCCTACACGCTTGTAGACATCAAAATGAATCAAAATCACGGAAATATTGTGCTAAGGTGATTGAATATTTTGTATTTGATAAACGCACGTTATCTTCTAAATTTCTATTAGGTAAAAATTAAAATAAAAGATGTTAGTACTACTCTCTAATTAAAATATATTTTTATTTTCGTACATAGCGATTGTACTCTTTTTTATAAAAACTATTTGTGTATTTATAGGTTTTGGCTTACATTGCTTACTCAGCTTATAAGTATTGAGTGTTTAAAATGTTTAATAAATATAAATTTGCCAGGTTCTCTGGATGCTAAGTTTCGACGATGAGAAGAACAGCCTAGCGGAAGCATTGGACAAGTACGCAGTGGGCGTGCCGCCCGTGCAGTGGCTGCCATGGATCCCGCAACTGCTGGCCTGCCTTGTACAGTATGATGGCAACGTCATACTGAATTTACTAAGCCATGTTAGTGAATTTTATATTTTTCAAGCTTTTCCCTACGACGTCGCGTCATCAAATCAAACGGAAACAACCGAGAACGATAAAATATAACACATTCTAAGTGCTTAAGATAATTCTGACCTAACCATAAACCATAATTCTAGTTACATCAAAACGATTACCGTAATGCAATATAGGCTATTTTAGCATCCTACAAATAAATTATCTATCCAACACAAAAATATTTATTCTTTTCGTAGTTTCTGAGATTGGCATGTTGTGGAAGTTATGTTGTTAGCAACGCTGTGGCTATAACATATTTCCGCTACCCAAAGTTTCATTTTCATTTCAGAATCATTTTGCACGAGAGTTTTTTTAGAATATTTATCTATTCTTAATGTGGAATAACATCTTAAAATGTTAAAAACAATAACGGGTGGCGTTATGTTGGGCAGGTGGGGCGGCTGTACCCACAAGCAGTGTACTTCCCGATCCGCACGCTGTACCTCACCCTGAAGATCGAGCAGCGCGAGCGACACAAGAGTGCGGAGAGTCTCGCCGCGCACCTACCCGCCACCTCTACCACTGCCGCTGTTAGTATATATATATTTTTTGTTAAATCAGCTTCACGCTGTATCCCGTACACAGCAGGGTAGGCNTATATATATATATATATATATATATATATATATATATATATATATATTTGCGTAGTCCGGAGTGAAAGCGGGTGAAGGGTCCTCTACAGCAAGCACAGCTGGAGCCAGTAGTTCAGCAAGTAGCAGCGCCGGCACGAGCAGCAGTGCGGGCGAGGCCGGCCCCATCAAAGCCACGCTGCCAATGTGGCGCTGCTCCAAGATAATGCAGCTGCAACGCGAAATACACCCCACCGTGCTTTCCTCACTCGAGGGTATAGTTGACCAGGTGATGCTATGTTTTTATCAACAATATAAAAAATTAAGTTAATGTAGCAGTAAACCGTTCTAGCGCTTTACCACTAAACCATATCCAGCTACGTCGACACTTGAAACATTTATACGCTTGTTCTAACTTATTTATGTTGTTGGCATTTGTATTTTCCCAACAACATTATAACAATAATTTGTTTTTTAAAAAGGTTTACAACTCAACTGCCCACTCGTAAAGTCTAAAAAAGCTCAGCGTTCAATTTCACTATTCAACACGTATTGACTGGAACATTGCGCGGTGCATGGCGAACGCACGTTCTTAACATTAAGTACTCCGTGCCTATCCGTGCTATATGCGAGATAGCGTGCAGCTTAAAAGAATATACGCGCCAGAAAATTATTAAGACGTTGATACTCAGCCCTGCGGCTGAGCCTTAGCTACTGGCGTAGCGTTCCTTCGTTTACAAAACACTTGATACGGTCAAAGAAACGCCCGTTTTATTATAAAAAAATAAAAATAATGTGTGACCCATCCAGATGGTGTGGTTCCGCGAGAACTGGTACGAGGAAGTGCTGCGGCAGCTGCGCGCGGGGCTCGCCAAGTGCTACGTGGTGGCCTTCCACCACCGCTCGGCCGTCGCCGTCGCCACCGTCACGCCGCACACGCTCAACTTCATCAAGAAGGTCGTGTCCACCTTCGGCATCGGAATTGGCATTAGTAAGTCTACGTCTTATATCAAACTCTTTTACGAAATATGAATCGTGTATATTTTAGTATTACCGGACTACTGCGGTGTTCAAAACGTCGGCTTTCCAAAAATATACGCGATTAGCCCGATCAGAGACATTTTTAAAAGTTCACGAAATAGAAAGTCTTTTTTTTAATATTATAAGTTATCTTACCTTATCTATGCCGGAGAGTATCTATGAATAGAGTACGAATAGTATATATAGATCGCAGGCCCATATAACATTCAGTGGACGTTCAAATTTACTTGGACAAAATTACATTTCTTATAGCAATTCATACTATTCTTTCTGCTTAAATGACACAATATTTTAATAAATACCATTTTCAATATAGTGATTCCTAAATTTAATAAACAAGTCACAAGAATTTGGTATCATTAATATATCATTTGGCAAATAATCTGGACGTCTACTGGAATTTTACTAAATATATCGTTTTCTTCCTAACACAGCTGATTCTGCCGAAAATAAAGTGAAATGTCTCGTTCTTAGCTGAAACGCTTTGCGAATGTTGATATATCTGCTAATTTATGTTAAATTTTTATATAGTTATGCATATTTTAAGTCGCGATTAAGTCGTTCTACTATATTTTCTTAACAAACAAAAGGAGATTTTGAAAAAGAATAACTTGTAATGATTATTAAATCGTGACTAAGTCTACCCAATATATTAATTAACCTTGTAAAATGTCCCCTCCTTTTATACTCAGACTCTGTAATATTTGCCGGATTGTTGTAAAAAAAATATTAAAATTAATATATATCTCTTACATTATTACAAATAATTTTAATAGCTCAATAATGCCTTCCGTTTTAATTTTCAAGTACACATCAACATGTTAAGCTTTTATATGGTATTTTTAAAGTTTGGCATCGGATGTCACTTATCTTATCTTGTGACGAAGTTTTAAACAGATTTCGCAATTATGTGAACATTTGTTATATGCTACATTATATTGGCTAAAAATAATGTAGCATATAACAAATGTTCACATAATCTTGTTTTTAAAAACAAGATAGAATAGAAACACATATCGGTTATATGTTGTTACTAAATTATTCGGAAAGAGATTCTAAAAAAATCAGCTTCACGCTGTATCCCGCACACAGCAGGGTAGACAGAGGGAACCTAGTGTTAAGACACTCTGTTCCCCACTTTCTGCCGAATTCTGGAGGCATTGCGTGTTGAGTGGCAGAACTCAACGCCGCGCTTTACAAGAGATAGAGATTCTATGTAATTTCAATAAGTAATATGTTTCATCTATTAACAATACTTCACACGAGTTTCCTTCCAATGAGGGTCGTTGCCTACAAGCAACTGTCCCCTATTGATTTTTACCTTTTTCGAGTGTACTAGCCTCTAAAATGTCACCGGGCTTTAGGAGGTCGAGCTAGAATGCTGCCGATTGACACAATTCCATTGCTTTTATAGTTTTTTTCACCTATACCCTCTTTTAGACGGGTTTGCTAACAATATATTAATTATCTTTGTTAAAGATAAAACTATGTAATATAAAATAAATGGTCAAAAGATTCTTCTATATTTATTTCAAATTCACTAAGCACGTCACCTAGATATTCTTGCAAAGGGATAGAAGAGATTTTTGCATTCATAACTGGAATAGATCTCTAATATTTTATTTGTTCAAACACGTAAGGTAAAAGTATATTTGAGTTTAATCATTGCTTTACGTATACACAGAGAAATTCAAGCTGTTACTTTGTAGATATAATTTAGCCTGATAAAAAAAATACTAAATATGTGTTTCTACCATTTTATTTTAACTATCATTCATTAATTAATTATTGCTTTATGTCATTAGATATCTGTTAATATTGCAGTGGTAGACGCATATTTTAACTCAACTAGCGTTCTGTAGCAATACATACAACATGTAGTAGGCCCATATGATTTTATTTAAACTTATATGCTTTGGGGAACTTTTTCTATACAACATGTGGTTAGTGAGCGTAACATTGGGCCATGTGGGCGTTCTATACACGTACTCCATTTTGTATGTCTACAGAAAGTGTTTCAAGTACTGTAAGTGGTGCATTCTCTTCAGCTGCATCGGAGAGCCTCGCGCGGCGCGCCCAAGCCACCGTGCAGGATCCCGTGTTCCAGAAAATGAAGACTCAGTTCACCGCCGACTTCGACTTCACGCAGCCCAACGCCATGAAACTGCAGAACCTCATACAGAAACTTCGAAAATGGGTGAAGATACTCGAGGCCAAAACTAAGGTTCTACCCAAGTAAGTATACCGCGGCACAGAAACTCGCTACCCAGGTAAATATTCTGGACATTTCCTCGCACTCGTACCGTTAATTTCGTTCACTCACTGGCTAACGACGTAGATCATCTCATTATGTTAGATTTAGGCAATAAATTCTGTGTCGCGACAGGTCGTTCCTGATCGAGGAGAAGTGCAGGTTCCTGTCGAACTTCAGCCTGAAGACGGCCGAGGTGGAGCTGCCGGGCGAGTTCCTGCTGCCCAAGCACACGCACTACCACGTGCGCATCGCGCGCTTCATGCCGCGCGTGGAGATCGTGCAGAAGCACAACACGTCGGCGCGCCGCCTCTACATCCGCGGCCACAACGGCAAGGTGTACCCCTACCTCGTGGTCAACGACTCGGGCCTGGGCGACGCGCGCCGCGAGGAGCGCGTGCTGCAGCTGCTGCGCATGCTCAACCACTACCTGGGCAAGCAGAAGGAGACGGCGCGCCGCTTCCTGCACTTCACGGTGCCGCGCGTGGTGTCCGTGTCGCCGCAGATGCGCCTGGTGGAGGACAACCCCGCCTCCGTGTCGCTGCTGGCCGTGTTCCGCGCCGAGGCGGGCGCGCGCGGCGCCGACGCGGGCGCGCCGCTCGCGCGCTACTACTCGCGCCTGGCCGCCGTGCAGGCGCGCGGCGCGCAGGCGTCGCACGGCGTGCTGCGCGACGTGCTGCGCGAGGCGCAGGCGGGCGCGGCGCCGCGCGGCCTGCTGCGCGCGTGGGCGGCGCGCACGCTGCCGGCGCCCGCCGACTACTGGACCTTCCGCAAGATGCTGACGCTGCAGCTGGCGCTGGCCGCCTTCGCCGAGTACGTGCTGCACCTCACGCGCCTCAACCCCGACATGCTGTACCTGCACCACGACTCCGGCCTGCTCAACGTCGCCTACTTCAAGTTCGACGTCGACGACGCCACAGGTCCTTATTATTATATATTACGTTTTCTGTTATAAAACTCATTAATTTCGTTAAACAGGTAGTTGTATATTGTATTTATAAATGAACCCACGGAGGTTATTAAGAATTCATAATATAATAAAACTCACATAAAAAAAATTATTACGTGCTTCATATATATGTAAAATCTATAAACTTAATCAGTTTCTTGTTTATATGATTGCACTTAAGATATTTATAATATTTTCCTTAACCAATTCCGTATATCGATTCAATACACGTAAATTTCAAAGGCACCTTTATTAAAGCTTTTATTAATATAAAAAATAAATCTATTGCTACGTCTAAAATCAGTCTTTGTGTAATATAAAATAAACAATACAAAAATCTGTGTGTAGATTAAATATTTTTAAAAAAAAGTCTACACTATGATACCATAGTATAATATAATAGTAGTCCAGCTAAACCATACGAAATTTTGTCGCCTGTCGGTGGCCTTTCAATAGTTGTTCAGCGTGCTGCGTGATAGATATTTTTCACTGTCATATAAAACATATAAATCTGAAACGTGATATGCGTTTCCTATTGACACAAATATTATTTAAAATTGAGTCCGCCATAGTGCAGTTCCGCCATTCAACACAATGTCTCGAATTGAATTTTCTCGAAAAAATGGAAAAAAGAGTGTTTTGACATTGTATATGAGTATCTTGCCTGTCTGCTACGAATTTCAATGACAGTGAGTGGTAAATGAGAGCAACATAGCAAGTGCCATAAAGTCCACGAAAATGATGTTGCGGACTGGAACTAGTTAAATATATGTTAATTATAACAGTGCGTTGCAAAATTTTGTGAATGTCTAAACTAATCTGTTTAAACTTGCTGCAATATAACGAAACATCAAAAGTTTTAAAATAATAATTGTATTTACAAAGAATTAACAAATTTAAAAAAATATATATATAACATATTTTTTACTATTTCTAGGTCTGTTTAATAAAACTATTTTCTAAGATGAACAAAATAAAAGAAGAAGTCATAAACATTTTATGATTGTTAAGTTCTTAAGTCTTCGACTTTTAATGGCATCCAGACTACCTCGATAACCCTGAACGTGTTTTTTAGTTTATTTACACTTCACAATACTGCATTTTGCTTCGTTAAAAATTAACAACTTTTGAGTTCCTCATTTTGTACTTGGAAACGTGTTTTATGTTGTATCGACTTATATAAAATGCAATGCAATATAATTAGCAGCAATAAAAACGCTTCAATCTGCGCTCTGTCTCTCTCTCAGGCGGATACGGAGCAGGATTGTAGGCGAGATATTCGCACTGTGTGTATTTCGTTAAACAAAGCTCGTATCATATTGTATTAAAATTAATGAGATACTTAAAATTATACATATTTTTCGTTACACATAATTTGATATCAATTTTTAATTCATATATTGTATGAATAAAATATGATAGTCTTTCAACTTATACATTACTTATATAATAGGCTTATTTTTTACTTAACATTCAACTTAATATGAATAATATTTTAGAGAGTAAAATAATTTCTTTCTTTAATTTGTAATAGATAAACTAATTCATTAAACTCTTATTAATAGCTTGTCTATTAAAATGTATTTTGTGAAAGAATAAGGTTTGTCTGTCCTCTTTTCACATTTCGCAAAGAGAACCACCCTTTCATTTCGTTTACTTTTAATATTACTTTTCTCCCCATTTGATTTGACGAACCTTACACCTCGTATTATTAATCCAGAACTCAGACTGAACAACTTTATGGAAATCGTCATTGTGTTCAAACACAAACAAATCATTCAATTAAAATCAAAGAATCATTCCGATACTGTGACACAATATTGTTAAACAAAACAAATATAGTTGAACCTACTAATATAAAATATTAAATAATTTGTGCGTAGGTGAATTGGACGGCAATAGGCCCGTGCCCTTTAGACTGACTCCGAACATTGCGGAGCTTCTGACCAACATCGGCATCACAGGACCCCTCACGGCCTCCATTATCGCGGTCGCTAGGTGCCTCGTCACGCCCAATTTTAAGGTAATGTACACTATTTATAACTTGTATTTTTTTTATAATTTTACTTACTAGTTTAATGTTGAAGCCAGTCGTGGCGCGGGCTGCCACTGGTTGTGGATTCGAATCGTTTTTGAGGAAATGAAATATTTAATATTTTTATTTCCTCGCTGTGGTAACGAGTGGCGTTGAATTCCGCCACTCAACACGCAATGCCTCGTGAATTCGGCGGGAAGTGGGGAACAGAAATATCTTAATGAAAACGGAGTATCATAACACCAGTTTCCCAGGTTCCCTCTGCCTAACGCGATATGTCAGAAATACATCGCGGATCTAAAAAAAAAGGTTTATATTACTTGTCTTTTGAACATATCTATACTTCTTTTTTTAAGAGGTATTATATATAAAATGATTAATTAGCGATGTGATATGGCGAAATTGAAGCTTTTTTAAACAGTCTCACACGCTCTGAAATGTTTCAGTGTTTTCTATTTTTTTGTTATTATTTGTAAGATATATTCGTTATTTCGATAAAATATAATATAAATACTATACTATACTGTCACAGGTGCTACATATGATCATACCAGATGTATGATTTTTGTCTCATGCTACTTGCAACAATTACATACCTAAAATGATGTCGAACTGTGCAGATCCAGTCCATACTACGAACAATCTTGCGCGACGAGATGGTGACTGGATATAGGAAGCGTCTCGAGGACAAGTCGGGGCTGCCCACCGCGGGCACGTCGGCGGAGAGCAAGCCCATGGAGATGGACAACGACACCATCATCAGCATGGTGAGCAAGGCCGTGACGGTGATCTCGGGCAGGCTCAACGCGCTCGCGCAGTTCGACGGGCCCGACAGCAAGGTGGCCACGCTGGTGGCCGCGGCCAGCAGCCCCGACAACCTGTGCCGCATGGACCCCGCCTGGCATCCTTGGCTGTAAGAGCCCCGGAGTATTTACTACCAAAAAGATACCAGTTCATTTTCATTTCGTACATTAAACATAACTCAACTTCGATAGCATGGTCATCTCTTCGAAAGGACCACTGGAAAATATATCTAGGTCCTGAAATACAGTGTAAGTCGCTACTGTAACATACTGTCATTTTTATTTTATTCTTTCAAACGTGTTAATTTTTGTAATAAAAAATATCTTTTAGAATTATAAAATTTCATCCTGACTTTGTTAAAATGATGATATTTTAAGTAAAAAATGCTTTATTTAACATAGTTTTTCACAGCTACGTTACGTGAGCCGTAATAATCTCTTTTTAAATGTTTTAAGTATTCTACTATCGTACAATATTATTATATGACAATTAACATATAGGTAATAAAGCATATTGAAAAAATTGCAATTTGTTTATTCGATATTAAAATACAGTGATACTCTAAAATCAAAATTATTAACTTTGATTTTGAAAATATAATGATAAGTGTTTAAAGTAAGGTTTATTGAAAACAATAAAATTATATCTCACTAAAGTATTATCTGATGAATTGGTGATACGTTTATTGATTGTTAGTATAAATAAAGACTGAGGTGGTTTTTGAAGTTAAGCTCATAAATATATATTTTTAATTATATTCTTCATTTTATATTGAATATCATTTTGACTGCAATAAAGTTATTTTACATGAGCACATGCCTTCTTGTAAAGCTATATTGCAAGTATGACATTTTGTAGGTGAAGTAAATTGAGCTTAATTAATGTGCATTTTGTGAATATTAATAATAACAATACATTACAATTAACTGTCGTTTTATTTATTCCTCCAATTTGTACATATTACCATAAATTATCATTTGAGGCCGTCGTGGCGCAGGGACACAAGCGTGCGGCTGTATTTTAATAACGCGTCGCATGTGGGTTCGATTTCTATTCAGGGAAATGAAATATTAAATATTTTCGTTTTCTCGCTCTGGAGATGAGGCAAACGCGGCGGCATCAACGTGAAGCTAACATATCTGGAAGAGAGATGGATAGAAAAAGGGGAATATTTTTATAAACGTTATATCTCCTAATGACATTTAAATGCAAGGCAATAACTCTTTTATTTTTACATTGTCTTTTAGTGTGTTTTGAACAAAAAAAACAATGGGTAAGTAAATACATAAAAAAAAAAAATACGTTGCTCATTTGGTACATTTTTTAAAATTCTGAATGCCCAAGCAGTACTTTAATTAAAATAATATTTTTATTTGAAATGCCCAATGGAAATTGATAGATATGTAAACAAAACGTAATAAATTTGGACATATTACACACTACAAAGTGAACACGGCGAGATGTGTTACGTACAAATCGATCGCCAAGCGAGGTATGTATAAATAACTGGTTGTTGCATGAGCGGCCGTGCGACCACCGGCCGACAGGTAGCACTGTAGGCACTACAGCCACCGAGTGAAAGTACTGGGCCAGCATCAAGTGCAGCCATCGAGTAACGAGTCCGCCCGGCAATCGCGCTCCATCGCTAGATAGTAAAACTGATTTCATCACGTTAACAATGGGAAAGAAAGTGCAATAATTGTAGGATCATGCAGGAACTGGCGAATGACGGCGTTCCACTGAACTGCCTTTCAAATAATGCAATTTGTTGGTGTAGTCCATGTTTTAAGCAATTAAGCTATCTCTTTGTCTAGATTTATTGATAAGTTGGTTTGTTTCTTACTTTCAGCGTTCGATGGGAAGTTTGAAATAAATTTTAATAATATTTTACGTGGATACATAAATATATGTATGTTTTAATGTAAGAAATAATCAAAATATTACAATGTTAATACAATAAATGTAACATAAAAATGTACTCTTACGTACTCTTGATAAGTGACGATAAACTAGACAATTCTAGGGACAAAAGACGCCAGTCGTGCCGTGGCGCAGGGGAGCAAGCACGCTCGCTGTAAACGCGACAGGTTGTGGATTCCATACCCACTCGAGAAAATTAAATATTTAATATTTGCATTTCCTCGCTTACCAGAGTAACAACAGCGGGCAAAACGCGACGTTGTGTTCCGCTACTCAACATGCAATGCCTCCAGAATCGGTGGAAAATAGGAAACGAAACGGAAGTTTTAATTGGGTGTCTTAACATTATGTTCCTAGCTTCCCTCTGCATATCCTGCTACCCTGCTATGCGTACAGCGTGAAGCTAAAAATAATAAATAGATAATTGTCTTGTTCGTAAAGTATGTCAAATCTTTATTATAATACCATCATTGTGGGTGGTTTCTTGGATAAACAAAGAAATCAAAGAACCTAACCTAATCATCGCGTCGTCATATATTTAGTTGTATCTTTTCTGGAGAAGCAATATAGGAGGTAGATAATTCTCATCTCTCTTCTCCATACTGTATAAATAAAATTACAACACTTGTAGCGAATTTTATACATTATATATAAAATTAGAGACTACCGAAGCATGATTTTCATTTTCAGTAACGTTCATATTTAAAATGATTCGGAAACCTTTTGTAATTTTAGCAAGGTGCTCGATGTTCTTTCATCTAACATTCATCTTTTAAGGGGCAGAATCTGGTATTCCAATTGAACACACGATGAAACAGCTGCTCTAATCGCCAATTTGAGAATTTTAGTAAAATTTAGTGTTTTTAAATCGGTTTCTTCAATATTATCTTAATAGGATAGGTGTAGCTTGTTATTAAATAAGTAATCACAGGCGATCATAATAGGTCCTTTAGTGGGACAACGAAACGCGTCATCAATTTATGAATGTTGAGATTGATGGTGTCGGTGTGGGTGTGCGCGGCGACGGCGGCGACGGCGGCGGCGGCGTACGTTGCTAAGCGGCCGGGACGGCGGCCCGGGCGGCGTGCGCCACGTCCCGACCTCGCCCCGCCCCCACCGCCGCCGCCGCCGCCCCGCGCGCGCCGAGGCGCTCGGCGCTCGCTCCGCGGCTAGTACACTCCGCGGCCTCGTCCTGCACGCCGGCCGACGCGCCTCTCGCCCACGCCGCCCGCCAGTGACCGACCTCTGGAACCCGACCGTTTCTAACATCGACAACCCCGCCCAGTGCACTTCCCCGGCTGCAATCCGACCAGCGCGAGGAGTTCGCCGGCGGCGGCCCGACCCCAGGCTCCTCTCGCGTTTATTTATGTTGTCGTTTTGGTGTGGTGAATATTGGTGCCGTACGGACGATAACCGGATTATCTGTGCGCACGAGTTAGTGGATATTTTTGCCAATCGTCGACTTTGTTTAGAAGGTATGTTATTTTTTTTGTATTTTGATATCTGTTGATCGTGTGCATACTGCATAGGGACGACGTCGCGGCTACGTGGCGAACGTCGAAAACATAGTTAGGTACCAAATCTCGGCGCATACTATTGTTATCTCATTATTGTAAGTGGATTGAAAAGAAACATCATTCTATTAGCCCATATTATCCGATTTGGCTGTAGAAAAATGCCTTAAATATCTATGACGTCACCCACAAACAGGACGTGATGTTTGCGAAGAGAAATACTGCTTTGTTATGATACGTGTCGAGCCACTTGGATTCTTGTTGGAATCAGTCCTATCTCACTATTCCATATGGTGGTCGGTTACGAATGGATAAGAAAACATGGAGGAGACCGGGCGTAGGCGCGGGGAGGTGCGCGGCCGGTCAAGCGACCGCATTCCATATGGGATGCCGGGCTCCACGCAATGTCAGTGTGAATCCGAGTTCGCCGAAGCTCCCCGGCCCTCCACTGCATATTTGCAACATTGTTCTCTCGGTGCAACTCGTATGCGCGCCGGGAACGTTTGTATCTCATTGTAATGGTGGGCGTTGATTGACGTGACGGCGCAAGTCTCGTGTCTCCTGCGTGTACCTCCTACGCTGCAATGTATTTAGCGATCACCAATTAGCCAGCTAACTGGAAATTACTTTTCTTTTGTCCTAATAGGGATCAATGTTTATGACGTGACTTCAATTTCTAAAGGGAGTGTGTTGTTTTTATTTATCAGATGCATTCTCATTGCATATTGGGCGATATTATATGTATTTACGTTTGAAAATAGATAGGTGATATAATTTTTTTTTAATTATATGATATGTTTGATTATAAGAATATAAGTTAAATAAAAAATTAAAAAAAATTGTAATCAATAATTTTTAGGATTTTTTATTAATATTTTTTTGATAATGTATAAATATTTATGGGTACCTATTAGCAACTAGAGCAAGTTTCGCCGTGATCAATATACCATTTTGAGGAAAGAATTAGGAAAAATAATTCCTTATGGAAAGGAAACATAAATTACTTATTTATTTTTAAAAAACATTGAAAGGTCTGGTTTTCAATCTAAATCAATTTTTATTTTTATTATGAATGGATAACATAGGACATTCTGTTTACGCGATATAAAAAAAATGTGCAAAATATTCATTATTTTAAAAAAATATTACCTATAGATTTTTACAATATAATAGAACATTGTGTAATATATTGTGTATTATAAGTTATTTGGCAATAATTATTATTTAATAAAAACGTATGTTAAGATCTCGGGTGTTATCTGGGTTCTCGTAACGCAGGAGAAAGAACACAAGTACGTTTGATAGATAATACTTACGCGCGAACATATTTCGAAACTAGTCCCTCGCGTCTTCCGCCCTGTGCCCTACTATTGCATATTACCTTAAAAGTAAAGTTTTAAGAAACTATGATGAAAATCATTTCAACATGGAATATATTTATAAGTTTTAATTTCTTATTAAATTAAACGCTCTATTTTTTTAACGTGTTATGTATTACAAGGAAGTGGTGAATATTATTGAATATTATTATATTTCTATTTAGTATTGATGCTAGTCATATTTTTTATTGTATTTAATTTGTTATTTTTTAATTTATCATCACTGTGGGCTAGTTTACAAATATCTAACATTACTTATGGAATAAATTCTCAGTTAGGGAAATGTTTATAGCATTAGAAAGTTGAAAATTTTCGGAGAAATTAGAATTTCTCCGAAAATGTAAGGCTGAGACAGCGTGGCGTAAACTTTTTCGGAGTACGTGAGAAACTGAGTTAAACTATTTTTCTTTAAGAATGCGGCATATACATACATATTACTGATATGATTTTACTAAATTATAAGTAACATAGGTACTACATGGACTCACAGTAGCTATAGATATTTAAACATTATCGCATAGAGTCCGGGTGTCGGGTCAAATTTACACAATCTCGGCGACCTTTAATCTTATTTTAGATAGCTAAAACGAGTTCTTTTGTTAATTCTTAGAAGACTACCTATTGTCGCTACATCTCATTGTTTTATTTAAAGATATCAAAACAAAATGAAGCTTTCTTGGCTATGTAAATGCCAATCAAGCATACTTAAATATGATGCTATACGTTAAAAATTTTAAAAATATTGTCCCTTTATAATATGAAAATATTGTAGCTGTGAAATAAAACGCAGTGGAAAGATACAGGTTTGACTTTTACCATGTTCAGGTACCTATAAACAATTTAGTAAATAATTACTAAAAATTGTTTACAAGATTTGGATTTTATATACAAATTCCTATTTGTATTTTGTTTACAAATCCTTATTTCATTATTTGTCTTCTTTCTCATTAGATAACACTAAATATTCTTACATACGCAATTAATTTTAATTCAATTTATAAAAAAAGGGTTAAAATAATTATTGTGTTAAGATTTTAAATATAATGTCTTTTAGAAATCATTGAGTAAATATTATTTTGTTTTATGATAACTTTAACAATACTATTAAATATTACTATTTAATACATTTATACTATTTAATAAGTAACAATACTATTTAATATTGAGGCCAGTCGTGGCGCAGCGGCACGAGGTGTGACTGTAAAGTCGACTGGTTGTGGGTTCGATCCCCACTCGAGGAGATGAAATATTTACTTAAATTTATATTTCCATTTCTACGCTCTGGTGTCGAGGTTAAGCGCGGCGTTGAGTTCTGCCACTCAACACGCAATGCCTCCAGAATTCGGCAGAAAATGGGGAACGGAGTGTCTTAACACTAGGTTCCCTCTGCCTACCCTGCTGTGTGCGGGATACAGCGTGAAGCTGATTTTTTAACAATACCGTTTTATATTAATATAGAACGAGGTTTAAATATTCTATGAACTATTATGTACAATAATGTAAAAAAGTCACGCTACACTAACATGAAAATGATAAAATAATAGGCATGACTGTAGAGATGCGAGTGTACTATTGATGTTTGAGATAAACAAAATGAATAATGAATATTTTTTCTCATTACATATTATGAGACTTTTACTTTTTATTCAGCGTAAGGGTCGATAAAAAAAAGAAGAACGTGGCACATATTTCATAATATAAAAGTTTTTTTATTAAACAGTTATTAGGACTAAATAAATGACGTATTGTAAATTTGGGATATATGTATCAATAAATTTAAATATTTTTTTTCGTCAATTAAAATTTACGAGCTGTTAACCTTATATAAAAACCTTATCAATCTTTACTGCATTACATTCCTCTAATGATACTTAATTATGACTTCATTATAAATTATACAATCTTGTTAATAGCAATATAAAGCAATAGTAGGCAATGGTTTGTATATCAAACAAAAATGTTGAGTTCGTCGAATTGTTGTGAGTGTTGAAATTTTAGTAATAATCACATTCCGCGGTGAGTCCCCTCTCACCATCTTCAACGCAGCGTAATTTTCTTTATATTGCATTCCAGCAACGCCGTCGCTCGACGCTCGCTTAAAGTAGGTTGCGTGTAACTATCACTACTGTTTGACTTGAAACTGATAAAAATTGAAATATATAAATATATACAATATATACTGTATGTTAGTACCACATTGCACCATAGTTACGGTGAACAATTTAGCAAAAACACAATTTTTATGGTAATTTATTCAGAAATTATATTTACTGTGGGCCTAGCCCGCTTGGTATTTAAGAGGAAAAATTGGTTGAAATAGCATTTGCTCATAGGAAATAAGGTATTGGAACCTAGAGAATAACGGTTCCGTCGTGTTTGCAGATGCGAGTTTTGTGCGTGTGTGCGTGCGCGACTCTCACATACACGCACACAGGTCTAGTACTCGCGGCGCGGCCGTTGAACCGAATACTAAAGGAATTTCTCTACTGTCGCTTAGTTAGACAAAAAACATCTTAAAGGGTAAAAAGTAACTGACCTTTATATCTAAACCATAACTTATAATAACGATTTATATTTTGTATTATAATAACGACTACTTTTTTGAAAACGTACACGTTTTTGTAAATACGTACACACGTGACACTGTCTTCTATAAAAACGCCAAGGCTTAAATTTAGTCATACCTAGTTCAATCGACACAATTATATATGTAGGTATATTTCACAATTTAAAGCATACCAGACTAGGGTGCGGTAACCTTATATAATACGTATTGAGTAAATATTAAATCTAAACGCTAGTGTGGAAAATGTATGTGAATGTATTTTACTTATTCAACAGTAAAAAAAATCATATAAGATGTTCCTAAATTCTTAGCAAAAAATACAAATATACATTGGAATTTATTGTCGTTAGTTAGTCAATGAATGATTTATCAATATTCTATTGTAAAATCTTAGTACGTTCTCTTGTTTTTTTGTTCAGAAATCAAATAACGTCGTATTTTTTATTAATATATTAAATTTAACTAATTAAATAGCGATTATTTTTAGTTAACATTAATATTGTATTAATCTGGTTCACTCCTTCGTTGATATTTTACTATTAAAAGATTGCATCATTCTGCATTCACTTTTAGAATTTCGACACACACATTATGCACTCATATGAATTGCACAATGCGTAAACATCCGGCTAGAAATTATAATATATTTAGACATGAGAAACACCTTTTACCGAAAATTTAACAAAAATAACTATGTGTGACTGAAATATCATAAATAAACTCGCATATCGAATCATAACCAGTAAACAGTATGATCTAATCCAATTTTCAGAAAATGTATGTAATATTTCATAAGCGCTATGGCAGCAGAACCGTCGTTCTGTCCTTGGCGACAATTGTGGTGGTAGCGGAGGCTGAAGCGTGAGCGTACATGAGGACAGGCGGTGAGCGAAACGAGCGGCGACCTTGGGTCCGTGCTGGTCCGCGGACGTTCGTTGAACGCAGGCCGCCCCTCGCTCCTTCGCCCTGCCGCCGTCGCAACTCGTTTTAACCACAATTATGCGTAATTTTACTAAATTACATTTAGAATTAGCAGTTCTTAATTATAGAAAACCACCACATCGTGCTTCCCAATGGCTCATCATTTTATTTTCAGAATAATCACGTTACCATGACACAAGTAAGATGTGTACCGTAGATTATTTTGAACGATAATTTATTTGTTATATCGACCGTACTATGTAAATATGACTTAAATTTCTCACAAAATATGGATTATGTAAATGTTACACTTACTGTGCTCTATTACTTTCGCTATTATTAATAGAAATTACTACGTTATAATAACTTAAAGTAGTCATTTCAAAAAAGGAGATAAATGAAATTTGAGGTTATTGACAAAGGCAAAAAATATTTCTAAATTTGGGTAATTTCATTATTTACATAAAATATTGGGTTTAGCTTGAACTCTTGACCTACTTTAAAAAATACTTATTAAAAATATAAATTTTTAATATAGACAGAATTTTAAAACATAAAAAAAACGGGTAAATATCCCAACTGTTATTAAAATGCCAATTTATTTTATCTCTACAAACGAATAATTTTATGATGAAAATACATAACATGTATTTTATACATGCTAATTAATTTAATAGGTAATTAATGGCCATTGCACAAAGAGGTATGAGATTAGACGTGTGTTTGTTTGCCTGTTACATCGTAGCCCTCAAACGCTGGAACTGATTATGGATTTGTTGCCTTATCTACTTTTATTGTTTGGAATAATTAAAGCAACATATTTTTTTAATTTAAAAATGTTCTTATGTATTATATCCATAAAAGATAACTGGTAGGTATGTCCAATGTAAGCAATAAGCCATCTTGGAATTACGTTTTTTGCGATTGTTGAAATTGAAAGTACCACGGTACCCAGTAACTTTTAAAGTTAAGGTTAAGTATTAAATGTATTTTCACTATTTGTCATTTTAAGTAGTTTTTTTAACAAGCATCTAGTCTAGCTTTAATTGGAGTTCATTGACCATTGAAATGAGAAAGCTTCTCTTTGTAATTTTCGTTTTGTTTGTGAAACAAAGACTTAAAAGTGACCGCTAGTTTTACTTGAAAGGCATGTATAATAGGTTAAATAAAAAATATCGCCAAAACAGGCGGAACGAGAGAGGTGGCTGCATTATTTTCGCACTAGTGGATGCGTGGGGCCCGCCGGGCGTCGCGCGAGCGTTGACCGCGCAGGCGCACCTCGCACCAACAGATATAACAATTCTGTACTAAATGTTTTATTTTAATATATGATAACTGACATTTTGCTTCTGATAACTGATTTTAAGCTGTTTCAAGACTTTCAAAATCAAAATCAATCAGATAACTACAACGAAAGCGACAGACAGCGATACAGCAGATTTCTGTTACGCAGTAAAGCGTTCTCAACTGTGAACAGGATGTTGAAGAATTTTCCTCATTGAATTAGTGTCTGTGTAAAACGACTGCTAAGCACGTTTGCGTTGGTTACATGTATATAGGTATAATTACATTGGAAATGATACGCCACATATTCTATTCTACAGTCATGTCCATACTGTCAATACTACCTACAGTGGAAACTAGAAGATGCGTGTACGACTAATCAGTTTTATTGGGACTCACTGCACAGATGCTGGCCTTCGCTTCAACTTAACAGACGTAGTCACATTCAATAAATCTTACACAATTACTCGATGTGATCGTTTTAACAGCCCAAATAACTTAGCATGTGCAATAAAACAATAAACATAATATTTCGTAATGGACAAATGCGTGGGCACACACGCGTAATAATATATTAAATGTGTGTGTGTACAATTGTTCACAAGAATATGCATTGGACCTATAATGGGCACAATTGGTGTTGATGAATCTCTCGGTCCCAGTTTCTTGAATTATTGCAGGTATTTTTATCGAACAATAATCGAATTATTTTTCAACAATTCATATTCGATAATTCATGTGTAAGAATAAATGTAATAATATCTAAACTACTAAATATAATAATTAATTTCAAACTAATTTAATTCTAAAACAAAACTTCTATAGATGTGATAGATTTTTTTAGATGTTTAATTTTTTTATGTGTAAGATTTTTCTGTTTCAACTCATACTTATCGCAATAATTAGCATTGATCCGTCAAGAACCACACACCTATTGGCTAACAATCAGAATATATCGAAGTACGATGCACCTGTTCTGTGAATTCAAAAGTGGAACACCTAGTGGCAGGTCGTTACACCCAGCTACACCCACAGCTACAAATAACCGATTATCGAACTTTAGAAGTTCCTATATTGATAGATTATAATCGACATTTTTATTAATGAATTATAATGTAGCAATTCTGACATCATCATCATCATGAAATAGGTTGAAGCGTTAGGAATTATTGGAAGTATTAAAGCATTGAATCTTTTATTTTTATAACTTTATAATTTCATAATAACGAAAAAACAAATATCAGTAAATAATACAGTTTATTGATTAAACACTGACTAGGATTGATATTGATAGCAGAATTTGCCATAATATAATTTGGTAGAGTCAGTCAGTTCAAAATCATTACGTTTTTATGTAATCACATCTAAACTATACGAAGCTGTTATCTGTCCTTGATAACTTTAGATCGATATCACTAAGCTCGCCAACCATATCGGCAGCAACAATTGAATCTGAAGTATGTACGAGTATGTATATTGCGTCTGCCAATGTGGTCTCTCAAAACATTATATTTAAATTAAATACCTAACACATTCTATCAAATAAATATGCATACATAAGTACAATATAGAATGAAGAATAGAATAGCTTTTTTTCTTAAAATGCATACAAATTTTACTAAATATTTAACAAACGTTATGATCTATGATTGTGAAATATATAACCATGAAAGGTTGAGGGTTATGGGAGATTATTGTGATATTGGGCGATGTAACAAGTGGTGCATCTCGATGCGAGGAGCGATCGATAAGAGGCTGTGGGCGGCATTTCCCCCGGCAGTCCCCACTGCGCCCTGGGCGCCGGTGGAGGCTGCAAGCCGGTCCTATCCCAGACACTGGTAATGTCGTTAAATGTTAATGTCCTGCTCTCTCACCTCAACTATATTGTAAACAAAATATTTTTTATTAATCATTATAATATCATACACTTCAATTTTGAGATATTTATATCATTTTACTTTTTGTTTAACGAGTGACAACAAACTTTGAGATATATTGAATATTTGAATGATCAGCATAGTCTTGGTGTAGAATTCTTTGTAAAACAATACATATATTATGTTGAATCTTCTACCGAAGTACAGACACCGGCTGATCTAATGTTTTGTGAATTTAGTCGCAGAAGTATGAATTAGAGGCCGGTCGTGGCGCAGTGGCACGAGGTGTGACTGCAAAACCGACTGGTTGTGGGTTCGATCCC
This sequence comes from Heliconius hermathena, assembly GCA_013403705.1. Lineage (NCBI taxonomy): Eukaryota > Metazoa > Arthropoda > Insecta > Lepidoptera > Nymphalidae > Heliconius > Heliconius hermathena. The sequence continues at coordinate 169,461 of JAAIXJ010000441.1, forward strand.
CACTCGAGGAGATGAAATCTTTACTTAAATTTATATTTCCATTTCTTCGCTCTGGTGTCGAGGTTAAGCGCGGCGTTGAGTTCTGCCACTCAACACGCAATGCCTCCAGAATTCGGCAGAATGTGGGGAACGGAGTGTCTTAACACTAGGTTCCCTCTGCCTACCCTGCTGTGTGCGGGATACAGCGTGAAGCTAATTTAATTTTAATTTTTTAGATTTTATATGAACAATAGTATCACTAAACTACACTTAGTGCAGGCATAAGTGTACTATCTCTCTACAGACTTATGGAGTTTGTAACAGTATTTTCCGGCTATATAGGATACAAACGATTGCATCTATTTATTAGAGTCAGTTGGTATTAATAGGTTATTTTATAAAATTTGGTTAAAGCCCTAAGGATGCATCGGTATTGTAAGAGAATAACGATAATTATTCTATAAAGTACGATAATCATGTTACATTCTACTGGGTAGAAGTGATTAAAAGTCACAGAAATTTTCCATGTAGATATAATTTATAAAATATTTAATGCCTGTATAGGTTTACATACTTATAGGACATTTTACCAAATAAAAAACTGTAAATCTTAATATTATATAAACTACAATAAAATTTTTAAAATCAAAATGTACGAAACTAAAAAATACGAAATTAAAAATCATAGATGACATCTATTGCCCTAAATTTGCAATATGGCATCAAGGCAAATGAACGTAATGCATTTTCTTGTAGATATAAAACAGTGACAATTCATTAGACGGCAGTTGGCTTGATGGTTGCTCTTAATCTGTGTAGAAATAACAATTCTGAGAACGACTGTTACATGAATGCAAACAACACAATGGCGTCGCTTTATTAAAGAACCAGCGGGTCGTACTCTGTGCATTACTTCACGTTCGCAGAGACAGCGCGCGGTTCATCATTAGTCACTCGAAATGATTCTAGTTACGTCACTATTACGGGGAAACGAGATAAATCACGTCGACTTTCACCACATCGTTAACCTGAAATGTAGCCAAATGTATTATTACGTGCAATACAAGTACATCACTCATACAAGTTGCAATTAACATTTTAATGGAGAACAATTAGAACTTTCGTTTTACTTTTTAGATATATTTCTTGTGTTATGAGAGATAGGGCCGTTAAGTGTTATGTAATATTTTACGTCGTCTGGAGTTCATTTAGCTGACCTAAAGGCTAAAAGTAATAAAAACGAGTCATTAGAGTTGTATCCATCTGCAACATTTCATCATTGCACCCATTATAAGTAACGTAATGAGTGTGTGAGATAAAGACCAGATAAGAGTAAAAAATAATATTGACACAAGCAGATAAGACATTGTTTTCAAATAACAACAAATATAATTTTTTTATGAATCACATTCTGTTTGTACTTTGCAGTTACGTTTAAACATAGACTCACTTGCTTTATATTTTTGTGTTCTAAAATACATATTATTATTTGTTTCAATATTTAGACCAGGATTAAGCTATTTGAAAACATATATTGGCTTTTAACTAGAACTCAATATAATGAGAATAACAATAAAGCAAATATACAACTAATGAGTGCTACAAAACAGGTGTTTTCATATTTATTTCCACTCATTCGTTCCATAATCAGATACATATTGAGAAAGATCAGGTATAGGAGTTATTTACTGGTTGTAAGTTTTTAAATTTAATTACAATTAAACAGAAAATAATTATTTGTTTAATCTCGAATACATTTATTTTATTAAGTATTAACAATGATCTAATGTAATATGCAAGACTCATTAATCAAGTGTCATATTAAACATTTCTCGCATTATGGTGTATAAACGTTTTACCTACGTAATCTCCTAAAATAGTTTGTTTATCATCTCAGTAATCTTGATTGATGCCACACAGAAAACATAATTAATGTCAGCTTGGCTGTTATCTCTTGCTGTTTGATGTCATTTCACATAGCATTCGGCAGTGCATACAACAAAATGAATCACGGGTCGTCATATCGTTTTGCAAAACATGTGGATCGTGTGGAGGCATGTGTAAGCCACGTGTCTTCTTACTTCATTAATATCCTATAATTTTATGTAATTATGCCTCTAGCATTGTTATTAATTACATATTTTATTGCTCGTTGTTATTGGAAAATTAAAACGTGATCGTTGAATGAATTATGTTGACAACCAGCAAACCATGAATTCACACGAATGTGAATACGGATTTTTCTTTACAAATTTCATGATATAGAAAGATTACAAAAACACATTTGAATGTATTGTGTTTTTATATACATATTGTAATACACTTACTATCTTCATATTCTAATGAATAGATTTAATTTGATTTTAATTTTGATACTTAATATATCTCGGTAAGACTTAATACTGTGCTATGGATAGGTACCAGTTTTGTTAGAAAAATAATAATAATTATTATTATTAGTCTTAATTAAAATAAAAAAGTAGAGAGCAGCAGTGATAATAGTTTACAAAGGTCTCACTTCTTTTTCCTTCGACAAAGAGAACTGGCGTAAACCTTTAGTACTTCTGATTATCTGATTCTGATCACATGACTGCATGGAAGATTTCATAGAGCTCTAATCAAATATAATAACTCAATTGTAAGTTCACAATTGTGTAAAGTAAATATCATAAAATATTCAAATATAACAACATATAGCTACATTTCAAAATACAAATTCTATTTACGGGATAGTAAAAAGTAGTAGTGTAAAAATTTTGGCAAATATTTATTATTGCAATTTTTAACGCTACAAACGGGTCGGTATTTAACGTAATCGCGTGTTTGATGGCAATAAAACATTAACAATGTTCAAATGTTTTCTACGATATACATTTTTATAGTTAAATATCAACCAGTATGATAAATTACATGTTTAATATAGTTTAATTATCTCAAACCTGTTCAATAGATAGGAAGTCATAAAATTATGAATCTATTTAATTTTAAACTAGTACATATTATTTTCTAATTTTGATCAAATAGCATGCAGATGTTTGTATCCTTCCACATCAAGCGAACAATTAGGACGCGCTCTGAAACACTGCTCAAAGAGATGCTGACAGCTAGACCCATACTTGTGTACATGATACTTACAACAAAATTATTCATACATTTCGTTCCTAACATGTTTATAATGCCTGACACTAAATGGTTATGTAATTATATTTTATTATACAATTAGAAAAACGGGCATATATTTTTAATGGTATGATGTAAATAACAGTAATGTTGCTTGAGTTTTATCTGATGAGCCCAACAGCTGAGCATCAGCTGATCTATCAAACGAGTGAGTTCATCGTTTAAAATACTCGATCCATCCATTTATTCATATGAGCAATGAGGGGCGCCTATTGTAAGTAATTTTTAGTTAGTGAACCCGACGAATATGTGGCGCTGCGTTCCTACATAGCAATAACAATTGAGGAGCCGCGCCATCGTCTGGCGGTCGTGCTTGAACGTTTGGTATTGTGATAGCAATTACATCACAACACAATGTAGAGTGAAATTCTCTTATTTAAATTTACCTATAGTTGTAACTGTATTAAATTTATAAATTCAATGTCTGCTATATAAAGTAAGAATAATATGATCGTAAATATGTCGCAATCATAATATCATGTTCTCTTTAACTTCACAAAACGAAATTACGCATTACTTAAATGTTATAGTTGATTACAACATTTTTAAGATTAGTGATATAGTAAGTGAGTGGTTTACGTGCGCTATGCGAAAAGCGGGTGCAATTAAAAGGTTGACAGCGAAGGCCGTCAGTTCCGTGTGGTGTCGCAACAGCGGCCGCTCACCTCGCCGTCTGCGGGTCACGCGCACCTTCTATTCCTATTCCTTTCTAAGAAGCTTTCTATATGCATATTCTTTTCATTCTCTTTGTTTAAATGACAGCTATTTTGTTTTTAAACTACTTCATACGACATAACTAAAGATTTCTTTTTCCTTAAGCTTAATCGGCAAACAAAAAAATTGTTCACTTTAAAATTCTTTAACACGTGAATATACTTAACTTGACAATAAATATATTTTTTACTTTGTACTTATGTGATTTAGTACTCTATTGTATAGCAGAGTACACGAAACTCCTATTTACGAGTTGATGCATCTAATGTACTTTACCAAATATAGGTGCTTTTATATGTTCCAGGATACAGACTTGACGTTTAAACGCCGAAATATTCAATTGCAATTATATTAATATAAATGTAAATAATAATCTTTATCATAAAATATACTTTCGATTGTCATTCGATACAGGATATATATGTATTTACAAAGTAAAATGATTTAAGAAATCTGCGTTTGCGTCAGGGTACACTCATCGCAATGGAATGCCGCAACATTGCTCGTCGCCTTTTCATTTTATTTATTAATCAATGTTGGGTATTTATCTTGGTAAGTCCTTGCGGCAAAGAAATAAAAGAGTAGGCAGCTTAAAAAGTTGCCCAGTTATTTTTAAATGTAATATTTTTCTTTATGTTACCTATTATTTGAATGTTATCTAAATAAAATGTAAAATAAATAAAGAAATCAAATCAGCATAACGCTGTATGTCGTACACAACAGCGTAGGCAGAGGGTACCCAGTGTTAAGACACTCCGTTCTCCACTTTCTGCCGAATTCTGGAGGCATTGCGTGTTGAGTCGCAGAACTCACACTTTGTGCCCCTGCGCCACGACTGGCCTCTAAAAAAAAATAAAATGTATGCATGTATTATCCTTATTCTTTGAAAAAAAACTATGTAACAGATTTTTTTTTGTAAAAATGAGAAATTTATTTATGTTTATCATACAGAAAGAATACCGTAAATAAAAGACATAATTATTATAAATGCATAATTAATTACAATATATTACACATGGTACTTAATAGTTATTATTTGCTTATTAAATAGTATTTTATAAGAACCATTTATGAATGTTTCAACGGAAAATAAAAACTTAATTATTATATAGCAACGCGTATGGAAACAAAAGTGTCAATGAAGTTAGTGGGTTGTCCATTTATGATTAACATAGTAGTTATTTATAGTCTTTGCAATTGGAATTGTAATGCGTCAGCAACGCAACGTACGTCAAGCCATAATCTAATATTTCAAGAGTTCACAGCATACATTTTAACTTCTGCGTACAAATTATTGTTTTAATTTAAAGAAAAAATACCAACTATTTTTCTTTATCCATTGGTTTCAATCAAAAGTAAAAAAAAAAGTTGAACATGTATTTTATTTAAATCAGCTTCACGCTGTATCCCGCACACAGCAGGGTAGGCAGAGGGAACCTAGTCTTAAGACACTTCGTTCCACACTTTCTACCGAATTCTGGAGGCATTGCGTGTTGAGTGGCAGAACTCAACGCCGCGCTTTGCCCCGACACCAGAGCGAAGAAATGAAAATATAATTTTAAGTAAATATTTCATCTTCTCGAGTGGGGATCGAACCCACAACCAGTCGGTTTTACAGTCACACTTTGTGCCACTGCGCCACGACTGGCCTCATCATTTTATTTACATAGAATAATTAGAACAGACCTGGAAGTAATGTTTTGTTAGACGTTGGCAACAGGACACTTTGCGTCTCGTATAGCCTTCGAAAGCAAGGTAAGAAATATTTTCGCGTTTAGTATGCGTCAAGCACAGGGGAGTCGTTTCTGAACTGAACGATTTATGGCAGCGCGTATTGGATACCATATTACTATATGTTGTAGAGCAGCCGGTGCTTGTATTGCCATAAACTTCCAGTTGTAACTTTGAAAATGAAATTAATATTAAAATAAATATTTCATTTTCAACGTTACAGTTAGAACCCTGGGACCGCTCCTGCTAATTACCCTGGGCGACACAGTGTTCGGTAACACTAAAAAATAAAAAAAAATTATAATAACCTTGGTAAAATTTTAATAACCTAGTCTTATGAAGATCTTGACTTTACATAATTCGAATGATAACTGTTATTTTGAAAATTAATATAAAGATATTCAAAAACAATTATAGATATTACGTAAAACAATAGCTTAATAACATTTTGAGCTCTTATATTTCGTAGTACAATTTTCAGACGACAACGATTCCACTTTATGTTTTTCACGAGTGCAAGAGAGGGGAGCATATGGATGGATGTAATTAACCATCATTATTTTAAATCATTCAAAAATAGGTGAAAAATTACATTTTATTTTTTCCGCATATTTATTTATTAGTCGCATAAGCATAAATATCTTAATTTAATAACTTTACTCTCTCCTTAAAATAGCTTTTTGAAACATAAAACTATTCAAATGTTATGATTCAACTCAAAATGGAAATCTATTTAAAACAAACCACAGGCAAAATATGACACACAATAAACACAGTCGAGGTTAGATGTTATCTGGAAAACAATCAAATAATTCTACAAACAATTACTCGCCTATTAATTTTTACATTTGTACATGTATTTTAAGTTTTAACAAAAAATACAAAAAAATAATTATAATAAGACGAATAGAAAAGCGATCGTCACGCTTTGTTGGCTTTAGCACGAACAAAATGTTAATTTTACTAATGTGGAAAGAAGATTGATGAGTTTGTAAAATATTTTAAATGTCCATAAAAAAATTTACATTTAATTTAAGGGGCTAGTCGTCGACAGACTATCGGTTCGATTCCCACGCGTAGAGTTCCGCTACTCAAGACGCAATGCTTTCAGAATTCGGCGAGAACGGAAGTGTCAACACTAGGTTCCCTCTACCTACCCCATATGTGCAGGATACAGCGTGAAGCTAAAAAACATTTAATTTACGTGATATATGTATACACGATTAATAAAAAAAAATCTAGCCAGCTGTAGCTTATCTATACTAAGCTGCCCGAGCTCACTTCTGTGCCAATTGGTTTATTGCCATTCAGTCTGGTAACCAACCATGAATTGAATCTTAATTTTTCCGCTAACTAACGTTCCATTAGGCACACACGGCTATATTGCGTGTTATATTATTTGTTAAACAGTGGACCTCTTAAGACTTTTAGACAAAATATTTTTTTTGGCGTAGAATTTATAAATTTTATTTACTTGTTTTTTTTTAAATGCTGTAATTTTATTTTAAATATCTATATATACTATATTTTATTGAATTTTTAGAAAAAGTTAATAATTATCAGTAATTACATATCAGAAAAATATAGAAACGAAAGAACGAGAACTTTATTTAGTAAATGATTTTGATTTCATTATCATTTTATGTTATAAGATTGATAAGTGAGTTAGCTTAAACTTTTTCTTGAGGAAACGCAGACAATTTCCATATAAAACGCTATATAATCTCAAATATCATAGTCAATTATTTATTTTAATAAATAAACTATTTGATATTTTCTATATAAGTATTATAATTAAATATATAGGTACATATTTAATAGAATCAGTTTTAGCATCTGATGAACACTTATTTCTAGGTGAAGCACCAAATTCAATCCTTAGCTCTTCACTTCCAACCGTTGCCGTTCACGATGCGCTTATCGTTACTCCTTTACTTGTTTCCTGTAACGGTATCGGTTCTGCGAAAAGTGTGACCAGTCCACTGCCATTTCAGCTTGCTAATTGTTTAGGTTGTGTCGTTCGATACCTTTAATTTTCTGTTGGATCAGCTAGTTTCAAATTTGGTGCATTGATGATATCCCAAGCATAACCCTCTTCATAGCTCGCTGGCCAATCTTCAAACGGTGGTATAAAAACTTAGTGTGAGCTTCCATCCAAGTCTTGGTTGCGTATTTAATAGCGGGACGCATGTATGAGACGTACTGTAAAATAAAATATTTATTCAGGCCTCTTTCAAAAAGGAGTAACAACAGAAGGATTTATTTGTTTTTTATCAGCATTCAGCAATTTGTCATCCTATAAAAAGCACCTTAAAAAATTAATATTTTAGGTTAAAAAAAATATCTACACATAATAATATATAATATAATCTAAATCGGGTCATTTTATTTTTATTACTATTCACTGAGTTATTAATAAAGGCGTAGTCTCAAGCAAGACAATAAGAGAGAAAGTTCGTAGTAGATGATGCGCGAGAACATGTAATTATTAAGCGATTTGGTGGCTTTCACCTGGTCGATGCGTTCGTTTACAACGTTCATTTAAGATGATTCTTTAAGCTATAATAATTATTTGGACTTCCATTTAATAAAGTCTCGGGATTTAAAAGAGATAAAGGAAAGTTGAACGTCCTTATTGTATAGTACCCATCTATATATTTAAACACACTTATCTTTGTGGCCCCTACTTGAGTTGTTTAAACCGCAGCGCGTGCGCGCGTTTCTAACTATTATATTCATCCGGAAATAGGATGATAATATAATTCTATAAGTATGTCTAAAAGCAATTTATGTACATATTACATCTCTTACGATCGTAACTTAAAATGAATTACAAATAAAAAATCTTCCATTATTATAATTTAATTATTCAATTCAATATAATTTAATCATTACGTAGGTATTTTAATTCTAGACATTGTTAGCTGAGGCCAGTTGTGGCGCAGGGGCACAAGTGAGTGAATGTAAACATGACTGGTTGTGGGCTCGATCTCACTCAAGGAAATTAAATATTTAATTAAATATATATTTTCATTTCTTCCCTCTGATGTCGAGACAAAGCGCGGCGTTGAGTTCCGCCATTCAATCCCCAATGCCTCTAGAATTCGGCGGAAGATGGGGAACGGAGTGTCTTAACACCAAGTTCCCTCTGCTACACTGCTGTGTGTGGAATTTTTTAGACATTGCTTGTCAAATACATTTTTAATAGAAATTCCATAATTTAGATATGTTTACTCACTCGAATTTTTCTTTCCTTGTTATAAAGCAACGTCCGATATGCATATTAATGGCAGTGAGGCGCTTTTGCTATGCATACATTTGTAGCCTGCACAAGTGAACCTTCATTCATAACGTTTGTCGCGTGAATGAGCTTCATTAAGGGCTAATTGTATAGCATTGACATTGAAACAATAAGGTGACACGCTAGCGTGACATTATCACGTTTTGGTTATACGTAAACAACCATAGTAAAAAATATTTTTTAGTCAGAATATCAATATTAGTTTGAATATTTTTTAAATTATTCAAATTAGTGTACTGGACAGTGGAGTGTAAGCGTGAGACGCGGGCGTAGGTGGTGATATCGCATCGCCTCAACGGAAGAAGCGCCGTATCCTGCGGAAGATAAGCGCTCAGCCTCATCTGCGATGTTATATCGTTTTACCGAGAAAAAAACGGTTTTTTGATTATGTATTACTAAAGTTACTTTATATATTACTACTCCCCGATAGGTGTGATCGTCATTCTAGGGTGTGTTTGTAATGTGACGGTTGTGGGTTCGATCTCCGCCCGAGCGAATGAATTATTATTTATTAATATATTCATTTCTTCGCTCATGCACCAAGACAAAAAGCCTGACGTTGAGTTCTGCCACTCCACACGCAACGCCTTGAAAAAATCGGGGGAAAGAGGGAAACGAAGTGTCTTAACACTATGTTCCCGCTGCCTACCATGCCCGTTTGCGGGATACAGCGTGAAGCTGATTTATTTATAGGTGCAATTTTTTGATAAAAAGGATTGCTGTGCGCTCTGCGTGCATTGAATGGCAGCGATTTCAAAACTTTTCTGGCATGTGTAACACTTTGCTAGTAGTAGCAGTATAGGCACCTACAATGCTAATGACATTTTTTCATATTAGCTCTATATGAATTGCGTGTTCGCATTCCGCATTGCATACAATAAATACTGTGCGCCGCTCTGTTTGTGCTCTATTTACGTTATCACGTTGGTAATATTAAAATCACATTCATTATTTGCAACTCATACGCTCCTATTATAGTACCACATATGGCTAAATTAAAACGGAAATAATAATATATCATGCATAGTTTTAATTAGCAAATTATTAGATGTTAAACCTACATTATATTAAGAGTAGATAGATATAGGTACATTGGAATATGTGTATAATCTAAAAAAAAATGTCATCTTAATTTTCTCGTACATATTGTTTTGGAGATTTAATTGTCTTTTTTTAAATTTATATTAATTTTCAAGTTACAAGATGAGTTAAATTGGCGATAGCCAGCTTTTTACTTTTGTGTATACATATAATTATTTAAAGGTAATATAATAAATGAAAATGTCATATTTTATAGCATATTGCTTAAGTATAATATGAAAATGAATATTATATTTGATTAATTATTCATGATTAAAGTAGTATAAATTGCAATCAAATTAAAAAGTTAAGTAGTCAAATTGATTGATGATGTTGTAATTGATCGAAATCAATAAAATTTAAATTTTAATTGCTATCTAATTGTGATATAATAGTATCAGACATAAACAGCGGATTTACGTAATCGAATCGTTATTTTTTTACGTAACGGAGCGTTGTTCGTTACATGGGTACATCAAAAATTCTATGTTTTTAGAATGTTCTTTTTTCGAGGCCATCCGTGTTGAAGGGGCACAAGTGTGTGACTGATTGTGGGTTCGATCCCTATTCGAGGAAATGAAATATTTATTAAATTTTATAATTACATTTCATCGCTCTGGTGTCGAAAGAAAGCGTGGCGTTGAGTGCCGCCGCTCAACACGCGATACCTCCAGAATTCGTAGAAAAATGGGGAGTGTATTAACACTAGATCCCCTCTGCCTACCCTGCCGTATGCGGGATAAAGCGTGAAGCTGATTTATTTATTTACATTTACGTTCATTTTTAATATATAAAAAATTGGGCAAATATGTAAAATTATTATTTTCTGAATGTATGAGTCGCGTGCTTGAAATAAATTAAAATTCAAATCAGGTATGTCTCGACATGACGCTGGGGAACATCAACCGCGATGAGTCGTACCTATATGTCGCACAAACGAACGAACGGGAGGTCGACGCTCGAAGCAAATGTATAGGATTGATAGTCTTATTGGGTGTCGAAACAACGGATAGTAACGGGTAGTACGCTGCAAACACATTTATGAACGGATTTCTACAGTACCTACCGATAACTGATAGTTGTATGTGCGAGACAAATTCATTCTTAGCATAACATTGACGTCATTTTCAATTTTCGTCGGTGCGTAAAATAAATTAAACTTTAGTGACTCTTTTTTTTATTTTAGTCTCACGCTGTATTCGCATTACAGAGCAGGAAGAGGGAATCTAGTGAAAAGACACTCCGTCCACAATTTTTCAAGATATTGCGCGTTGATCGGCAGTGACTCAACATCGTGCTTTAGTCTTGTAGTCAAAGAGAGGATACGAAAATCAATTATTGTCCCGAGTTGGATCGAACACATAACCGTTGCGTTGGAGTCGCACTGTAGATCTGAGACACGACGCGACGACCGATTTATTGATATGAATAAATATTTGAATTCGAGTCAATTAATAATAATTATTAACTTATATTCAGTATATACTTGTCTTCGTAAATGAGACTAATATCTATATTCTAAAATAATAAAAAAATACGTATTTATTGGATTGCGAACGGGCGTACGCAACGTAATGTTAGAGAAGGAAGTTTGCTTTTTAGCCACCGATATTAATTAAGGAAAACTCCGCTAAAAATATAATCAGCTAATAATTTCGAAAATTTCATTGATTGATTGACTTGTAATTCACATTTTAAACAACGAGCCACCACGTCCGGACCGTTATTCATTTACAAATATAAGTAGGCAAGTACCATTGTTTGTTAATAGTGTTGTGTAAGATGATTCATAAGTCTTGAGCGTATGATAATTATTGTTTTTTTTTTATATATTTTATCGATTATTGCCTTTAATTTTTCTTTCAACTTCACGCTGTATCCCGCATGTAGCAGAGTAGGCAGAGGGAGTCTAGTGTTAAGACACTCCGCTCCACACTTTCCGCCGAATTCTAGAGACGTTACGTATTGAGTGATGGAACTCAACGTGTTTGGTACCTTTAGTATTTCTTTATTATCCGGATATAATTAATTCCTTGAATTAACTATAACTTTAATGTCTAATATAATTACTATTTAACATTTAAGATAACTAAAACATAACCAATTAAACTATTAGAAACATTTATGATCCGTATTTCATTATATTGTTCTACAACCAGAGATAAATAAATGTTATTTTGTGATCGCACTAGTTGTCTCTGTATTCTCTTGCATCATTATTTCTTAATATATTTATTTAAATATGACATTACTTATCTCAGCAATTTAGGTCATATTTATAGCTGCAGCTAGCTTGGAAGTATAACGAGACCACGTAGTTAGTGATTTTCATTACATCAATCGACAAATTATATTTAACTTATAATAATGCAGTATCTGATGAAAATCCAATATCCAAAATAGACTGATTAATTGGTTATAACCTTGTTATTTGTTGAACGAGCTACCTGTCACAAATAAATAATATAGTTCTTGTTGGCCTTCTATTAAGCTATACTAGAGTTAAATGCCAAAATATGCATTTTTATCGTTAATTTTTTATCCTTATTAGTATTAGTAAGAATAATTTAATCCTAGAATAATTTTTGTAAACACATAAAAAATTAATTAGACATTATATATATAAAAAACTTTAATTTCAACAAAATATAATTATTATATATAAGACTTGAGAGAAGAAATATTATATACGAAACACATAGGAACACTTGATACACCAGATTACAGCTGTAAAGCTATCTGAAGGGAATAGATCCCGGCGCTCGCATTGGCCCGTATCCAGGAATAGACCATCTACGGTTCAAGTGCAGTCTGCTTCCGATTTTGCTGTATAACAGATTTACGCCTAATCTTTCACGGAGTAATTTTTATATAATATTTTTGATTAAGAGTTGTAAATAAAAGTTCCAATGGGAACTAATTAAACCAATATCTTCCGATGTGTGAAGAATTAAATAGAAGAAAAGGCTTTTAAACTTACCTGAGGCGATTTTAAGCAACTGTCAAATAAGAAAGGTGTCAAAAGGTGATGTCAAACACCTAAGGGAAGAACCGATAATACCTAATGTATTATCGGTTCTTTATTGTACTTAGTTTTGTTTGTCACTTGTACTTAGTTTTGTGAAACTATACTGACTGCAGTGGCGTAGCTGGGGGGGTGCGAGCGGTGCGGTCGCACCGGGCAACAAATGGAAAGGGGCAACAAAGTCTACGATCAATTCTTCTAATTTTTTTTCAATCAAGAATCAAGGAATGTACAAGAAAAATAAGAGAATGAAAATGAAAAATACAATCTCGCTATCATGTCAATTGAACATGAACTAGTCGATACTATTGATTTTGAAAATGTGATTAATGACTTTGCTAGTCAAAAAGCGCGTAATCTCCGTTTTAAATTTTTGCAATATTTTTTACCAAAATCTAATGTTATAACTTATAACTTAACTTAGCTTCACGCTTTATCCCTAGCGAGGTAGTCAGAGAGAACGGAACGCCAAACGCCGTAGCGAGACCGTAGTCTCAACATACCTCTTTCGCCTTGTCCACTGTTATCAACCTCTTCATACATGCCCTCCGGGGAGTCCTCATGCTTTTTATATGACTTTCCTCCAGTATCTTTGATACTGTGTTTTCGAAGGTCAACCGAGGTCTCCCTCTATCTCTCTTACCACTCACTTGTCCATCATAAATCTTTTTTGCCCTTTCATCACTCATTCGTTCGACGTGCCCAAACCAGCTGAGCGTGTTCTTCTTCATTCTCACCGTGACATCCTCGCTAATACCTGCCATTCTGTGTATCGCTTCATTACGGATTCAATCGGCTAAGCTGACTCCGCATATCCTACGAAGAGATTCTCCACGGCATTCATCTTTCTTTCATTCTTCTTCTGTAATACCCACGTTTTGCTGTCGTTTAACAGCGTCGGTACCAACACTGCATTGTGTATGGCCAAACGCGCAGGTGTGCTGACGTTTCGCCGTCACATCAATGCAGCTAAGGCTCCATTAACCCTGTTACCGGCAGCAATACGCCTTTCCACATCCATCCCGTATTTTCCATCTCTACTGAACAATCTTCCCAAATATACCACTTCATTCACCTATTCTAATATTTTACCATTTACACTGATTTTGCGTCCGTTCTTCATTTCTTTCAAAAATGACCTTGAGATGAATTTCAGAACCTTTGTCTTATTCGCATGGAGGCTTAGACCATTATTTTCACATCCTTCTTTCAGAGTGGTGACCAATGCCCGCAACTCGCATTCTGATGATGCAATAAGCACTGCATCATCTGCGTACAGCAGGCAATTCACATTCAGGTCACCTTTCACTTCAGGCCAACTTTCACTCCCATATTACTTTGTTTCACTCCATGGAGACAGTTTTTTTTTTTATGGAAAAGGACAGGCAAACTAGCGTTCGGGTCACCTGATGGTAAGTGATTACCGCCGCCCACGGCCCCGTGCAACACCAGAGGAGCTACAGGTGCGTTGCCGGCCTTTAAGGTGGAGATAGACGCGCTTTTTGAAGGTACTCATGTCATATCGACCTGGAAACACTGCCGCGGGTAGGCCATTCTACAGTTCCGTGGTGCGTGGAAGGAAGTTCCTACGAAACCGCACAGTAGTGGATTGCCACGTATCCAGGTGGTGTGGATGATATTTCAGCTTATATCGTACTGTGCGGTTAGAAAATTCGGCGGCAGGTAATAGGTCAAACAGTTCTCCAGAACACTCCCCATGATAAATGCAATAGAGAACGCACAGCGAGGAAACGTCTCTACGCAAAGCCAAAGTATCAAGCCTTTCACAGATTATTGGGTCCCCAATGATTCGAATGGCTCTACGTTGTATGCGATCGAATGGTTCAAGCTGATACTGAGGTGAACCAGCCCAGAGATGAGAACAGTACTCCATATGAGGCCGAACCTGCCTGCCTGCCGGCCAAACGGTGTTTTGGCGTGAAGTACCGTCTCGCTCTGTTGATGACAACCAGTCTCTTCGAAGCCAACTTGGCCTTGCTTTCCAAATGATTGCGATACTGGCAGTCACTCGAAACATTGAGGCCCAATATACTGATACTGGGCGCGGCTGTAAGGGGAATGTTCTGAAAGACTGGTGAGACGATAAATGGGATTTTTTTTGTGGTTAACTCGCAAACTTGTGTCTTTAGGGGGTTAAACTGAATTAGGTTCCTTTCACCCCATGAGGAGACATTGTTGAGGGATGCCTCAACGGAAGACACAAGTTTATTTCGGCACTATTCGGCGTTTTCCCGAGAAAGACTTGCTCAGCCGGAATAAACAGCGTTCACCGTGCTATCATCTGCATAGCAATGAATGCTAGAATCCTCTAACATGTCATTGATATGCAGAAGAAACAGCGTAGGGGACAGCACGCAGCCTTGGGGAACGCCAGCGTTCACGGGTATATGATTAGAGCAAAAACCGTCGACAGCGACCTTGATGCTGCGCCCAGTGAGAAAGCTGGCGATCCACTTGCATAAATTCTCGGGAAGTTTAGCCAGGAGCGCCTCATGCCACACTCGATCAAAGGCCTTCGCCATGTCCAAACTAACTGCCAGGCCCTCTCCCTTGCTTTCAATAGCCGCAGCCCAGCGATGGGTAAGGTAAACTAGAAGATCACCGGTTGAGCGACCATGGCGAAAGCCATATTGTCGGTCACTAATCAATCGGTGATCCTCTAGATAAACCAAAAGCTGGCTATTGATAATGCTCTCCATGACTTTTGAGAGCAGGGAGGTGATAGCAATAGGCCTGTAGTTAGATGGATCGGAACCATCGCCTTTCTTTGAGATCGGGTGGATAAGAGCGCTCTTCCATGAGTCTGGGACAACGCCGACTGAGTAAGAGTGCCGAAACAAACGCGTTAGCACCGGTGTCAGCTCAGGAGCACAGGATAGCACTAAGGGAGAGATGCCATCTGGCCCGCTCGACTTGTGGATGTCCAAAGAGGACAGAGCTCGCCTAACAGCTGTTTGGTTAAACTTAACCTCAGGCTATCCAAATACAAATTGAAGAACCAAGCTGACATTTTTTTTTTCGTGAGGAAATCCTGTTACGGATACCGGCCCGAGTGAGGACTCGAGCGGGTTATGTGGGACTTGCGGACTGGCAGATGTAGGCCGTCCGAATACCCACTAAAATCTCACGGTGCTCCACCTCGACCGCCACTGGCCGCGAGCCGCGGGGACTCGACGGCCTGCTCGGAGTAGCGCGCGGGAGGAACCTGCGCGCGACTACTGGAGCCAGGTTAGTAGGCGGCCAGCTTCCCCAAGCTGACCGCCCTCTGGCTCATTAGGGCGGAAGGCGGCGATCGTGTGCTGCCCTCCGGAACCAAGCTGACATGGCACAACCTTGTTTAACACCCGATCGGATGTCAAACCAGGGCGACACGCCAGCTCCTACTCGCACGCAGGCTGAGTGATCTCTGTAAAGAGACTTTACGGTCTGCAGCAAGGGTCCCGCTCACATTGTACCGGGGTAGTATCTTCCATAATTTCGCTCTTACAACTCTGTCAAACGCCTTTTCCAAGTCTACAAAAGCACAGAAAACTTTTTGGTTAACGGCTATAAATTTTTCCGTGATCATGTGGAGGGAAAAGATCTGATCGATACACCCTCTTCCAGGTCTAAAGCCTCCTTGGGCCTCCTACAACGGCCTTTCAGAACTCTCTTGCATTCTTCTCGCTAATATTTTAGCATAAACTTTACTACTTGAGGCCGGTCGTGGCGCAGCGGCCCGAGGTGTGACTGCAAAACCGACTGGTTGTGGGTTCGATCCCCAATCGAGGCGATGAAATATTTACTTAAATTTATATTTCCATTTCTTCGCTCTGGTGTCGAGTTTAAGCGCGGCGTTGAGTTCTGCCACTCAACACGCAATGCCTCCAGAATTCAGCAGAAAGTGGGGAACGGAGTGTCTTAACACTAGGTTCCCTCTGCCTACCCTGCTGTGTGCGGGATACAGCGTGAAGCTAATTTAATTTTATTTTTTTTTAAACTTTACTACCCAAGCTAATCAAACCGATAGCCCTATGGTTTGCGCAGTCTTTCATCGTGCCTTTATACAAAGGCACGATGAACGCACCTCGCCAATCATCTGGGATCTTCCCTGATTTCCAGCATAAATTGTACAAAAACCAGAACAAGTCCAAAATGCGTGGCCCACCATATTCGATCATCTCGGCAAAAACTCCATCTGCTCTCGCTGCCTTACCACATTTCAGACTTCGTATTGCATTCTCAACTTCTTTTATACTGATTTCGCCATCAGCTACATCAACATTTAACATTTCGCTGTTACTTGAGACTGAGGACTCCATCACATTCATACATCTCCTTGTAAAATTCCGCCCATCGCTGCAAAATGTGTGGTTCTTTCGTGAAAATTTCATCATCCTTCGAAAGCAACCTCGCAAGCAACCTCGAGAAACACTAACTTCTCGTCAGAAAAGCTACGTGTTTTCTCTGAAGTTGTTCGTTAACCTTTCGTCTCTTTTATTCTCTGCCTTTTCACGCTTCATCTTCATGAGTACTTTCGTTTGGTGATTTTGTAGCTTATACTGTTTCTTTTTAATTTCTCTCATACTTTTATCCTTAGCTGAGGCTTTATAATCCTGCCATGCTTTCTTTTTTCTTTTTATAGCAGTTTCCACTTCATCATTCCACCATTCGTCGCGGTTTTTGGTAAAGGAAGGCTCTTTTCCCTTTACCACATACCTCTATTGCTGCTTCATACAATCCCTAAGGTTCTACCAGCATACTCCAATACTTTCATTTCCAGATTCGCTGCTGTCTAGCTTCTTGGAAACTCTTTCTTGATATTCCTCTCTAATCGGTGGATCTTGAAGCTTCTAGTTTCTTATGCGATAATTCGACTCCAAGTTTGGACACCTTGTGTAGTTGCGCCAACCTGCAAACAGACCCCTTATTCTAGCAACGACTAGATAATGGTCTGTTCCCAGCTCAGAATCACTAAACACTCGCGTGTCTATAACTTGGCTTCGAATACGCTGATGCACTAGGAATAAATCAATCATATTTTTCCCTTCCGCTCGCTCCCATGTACACATGTGAATTTATTTGTGTTCAAACGTCGTGTTTGCCACAAAAAAAATCCTTTTCTTGCAAATTTCCAATATAAGCTTTCTAGTCTCATTTATTTTCTTGTCACCATACTGACCACTCCCACCCCCTCCCTCGTAACCGCTTCGCGCAGTTCCGATTCAAATCGCCACATATTATTAATTTTTCATTCCCTCTAACGCTATCTAGAACATCCCTGACACTCTCCCAAAACTCCTCGAGTTCGCTTAATAGAGCTGTGGATACTGGCGCATACTTAACTAACAAGAATACTCTTGTTAACCCCAGCTTGAAGCGAACCCAAAGCAGTTTCGGGTTGATCGCCTTGTATTCAACTGCTGCACTAACCAATCGAGAGGACAATAACACCTACACCTTGACAGCCCCGCTCGCTCTCTGGTACGCCGGCCCAGAAAGCGACCCGATTGCCCGGCAAATCGGTCGTGTCATTGCCCTTTCGCTTGGTCTCTGTCACACAAACGACATCCAAATCTCTATCATCCATCGCATCTAATAATTCATTCATCTTTTCTTCCATCCCTCCTCTTACATTCCACGTAGCTATTTGTAGCTCCGTCCTCCACCTCGTGGCGTGTTGGGTGGCGGTCTCTAACGCCGCATTCGTCGCCACTTGACACACCATTGTACCCCCATTATAACTTATATATAGTTATTATAGTTTTGAAGCAATAAAAAATTTTATATCTACTCTACTGGGGTTTGAAATCTGAAATTATTTTGACCATTTTAAAGGGCAACAAGTCCTAAGCCGCACCAGGCAACAAATACCCTAGCTACGCCACTGACTGACTGACTCATGTTTACTTTACTGCTTTATCTATCTTCCACTGTGGAAGTGGGCCATGCAAATTCAATGTAGAAATCTGCTAAGAAAACGACCTATCAATTTGTGTAAATTTTTCTATAAAGTATATAATTTTGCTTGAAAGAGAATATATATCCAGTGACCTGTTAGATTAACTGACTGTTCTTTATTATAAACATGAAGAGTTTGTTTGATCGTATACGCTAATCCTAGTAACTATTTTTGCTCGAAATCGAAATTTTTTACGTTGTATATTCACTTATCAAGAGCTTTCCTCGAACCTTTCTATATGACATCGAGTTAATCATTTCTAACCCACTGTACCTGAGTCAGAGTTACCTCGAGTACCTACTTAGAATGTGTCATGTGTCATACATAACTCTTTATTTCCATTTGGCCAAAGGAGCAAAGCGACAGATTCTATCATACATTTACATTATTTATTTAAATCATTTGAGGCTCACAGGCTTTAATTTTTATAAAAAAATCATAATATTCTTGTATTTTACATTTAAGACTGAGGTCAGTCGTGGAGCAGCACAAGCGTGTGACTGTAAAAGCCAGGTTGTGGGTTCGTTGACCACTCGAGAAAATAAAATATTTAATATTTTTATTTCTTCGCTCTGGTGTTGAGACAAAGCGCGACATTGAGGTCCGCCACTCAACAGAGTGAGTGAGCATAGTGTCTTACAATGGACTCCACCTGCCTACCCTACTCCATAATATATACAGCGTGATCCTAAAAATAAAATCATATTGATTTAATTTTAGCACTAGTTGTATCAGTAAAAACAATAACTACCGTGGGCGTGTTGTATGAAAGCGTAGGAGTTTTAGCAAAATAGCACGAAAGCGTCAAATCGATTCAGGGTGCTCATGGCCACGACGACTGTGCCCACGCCTTAAACGATCAGTCTTACTTTTATATTTATATGAGATTTTTACTTTCGTTATAATCGCATCGGACAATTTCAATTTTGTGACTTGAATTATTATAATATATGGACTATTATGTGAACGAGGCGAAAGAGGTATGTAGAGACCGTAGCGCTTGGCCACATTTTATTATTATATTTATTAAAATACTGTGCTCAATCGTTTACATAAGGCGCCCATAATAGCGCGTTAAAAAATAGTATTCACCGAGTAAGCCAACTGCAATAAATAATTATAGAGTGTGTACACTAACGGAAAGTTAGATTGACGTGCTCACGGCCATATGTTATCTGCGAAATAACAAAGTATATACCTACATATACAATACACATATATAATATCATTATGAAAACCTATATATTGAGCACATTTTCTATAAAATGCTTCCAGTCCGCTTGACGGCCATAAGTCGAGGTTCGAGCCCCGCAGAGAACGTTCTTACCGCCGTCGGCAACGTTACAACCACATAGTGCTTGCAAATTTTTCAGGTACAAAGTACCCTCTTCCCTACCCACCAGGTGTCGCTGTAAAAGCCAGTAGGGCTAACAAACAGCATTAACCTTAAGTTCGAAAAAAAATGTATAAAAAATGCTTATTTTATTATTGAATAAGTTATCTGTTTTAAAAAAAAATAACAGTTGACGCGATGTTCCCGTCTGGTGCGCGGGCGAGGCGGCGACAGGCGGACCGAGGAACTAAACTATGACATTATTATGTCCGACCGCGCTCACTGATCTGGAATTATAATCACGTAATAAATATAGGTATAGTACCGTACAGTAAATGTGATTCAATTTTTTTTATTTACTTCACGTTGTAACCCACCCATCAGGGAGTGTTAAGACACTTCTCGCCCAAATTTCTGCCGAATTCTGGAGGCATTACTTATTTAATTGAGTGGAGGGACTCAACGCTGCGTTGTCTTAAATGGAGTCGAATCCACAAGTTGACGCGCCCTTGTGCCTTTCTTTTTTTGTTATATCTCATTTATTATAAATAATGTCTTGAAATATTTGCTAATGCCAAAGAAAAAAGCGCAATATACGGTAAAGGCGAAAACATGGATATTTAGAGATCCAGTTTCTACTCGGACATGAACTTAATGTGTTAGACTTAGAACTAAACTATAGTTAATCCAAACTGACGAGATGATTTTCGGGCGTTGTTTGCAAAATGTATTGCACATGCCTTGCCTTGTAGCAATAGTAGCAACCTTTAGAACTTTTATAAAAGTATAAGTAAACTAATCTAACAATGTTTTTTTTTTTACTTTCTACAATATTTCATATTCCAGATTTTATTTCTCAACAAATAGTAGGTAGATATTTTTAGAGAGTAGAGAGTAGAGTACATCACTGAAATCGATGAAAAATTATTAAAAAGTTTGATGACCCCTGCCTTATTTATCTGAGGCGCAGTTGGTTGCCCTGTACGACTGCCGCCAAACAAAGTCGACTCTTGTGCCAAATAGCTTGTAATAACTGCGTACAATAAAATAATGACATTTATGATTTGTAACATCGTTCAACAAAGCGTTGAGCATATATTTCTTTCTTTTTTTCAGCTTCACGCTATATCCCGCACGTAGCAAGGTAGGAAGAGGGAACCTAGTGCTTAGACACTCCGCTCCCCACTTTCCGCCGAATTCTGGAGGGATTGCGTGTTGAGTGGCGTGTGTCTACAATACATATACAGTCGGACGCTCCTGCGCCACGACTGGCGTCTTATAGCATATTTTCAAACATAGAGTAATAAAATATGAATAGCAACATAAAGTTACTAAGCTTCAAAAAAATTAAAATTTTTAAAAGTAATTTTTGATTTATTATAATTAAACTAATGGAACGATCCACAAGCAATTATAAAATTCGTTAAAACATTTTTAAAATTCTTCTAATATACATCTACCCAAATTCAGTTATCTCCTAATTCATATAAGGCTTCTGTGCGTGTCTTCGAGGTCAGTCGTGGCGCAGGGGCATAAGTAGATGACTGCTAACGCGACTGATTGAGGGTTCGATCCTCACTCGAGGAAACGAAATATTTATTTAAATTAATATTTTCTTTTCTTCGTTCTCGTCGAGTCAAAATGCGGCGTGGAATGCCGCCACTCAACACACTATGCTTCCAGTATTCGGCGGAAAAAGGGAAACGAAGTGTCTTAAGAATACCTTGCAGTGGGTGGAATTTCTGTGTGAAGCTGCTGGTTTAATGAAGACAGTACATACCAAATCAGCAATGAGAAACTAAAACATGAGAACATTAAAAAAATCCCTTAATTTATATAATATTACATAAAAAATATTACTTTGCAATCTGTATTTGCGGCAATTTGGTTCGTTAATTATTTTTGTTAACCATTTTTTATACCTAATGGTTTCGGCATACTATAGGCTGGTTCGTTCTCTTCGCAACACATTCGTTATGTAAATTAATTCTCAGAACGTCTCGGGCGACGCGAGATGACTTCCTTTTGCACTTCTTAACATTTGGAAATACCCGAACTCGGTTCTGTTTTGAGTTGACGATATTTGGTTTTGGTTAAAGCCCACACTGCTATCTGGCTGTTCGAATAATTTGACCATGTACACAGTAAAGCGAAATTTCTAAAACGTATTAGAACTATCCAATCCTGGAAATTAAGTTCATATTAATTATACAACGAAATAAAGTGTTTAACACTATGTTTTTTTGTTTATAAAAAGTAATTAAAGTAATTTTTTTCATATCGTAGTTTTAATCGTTTCAATCTGTCTTTTTACGTCGTGTCTTTTTACAATAAAAAGACATGTATATATATTCCATTTAGTAGCTAGTTAAGTGAATAAAGTAAAAAAAAAATATAAAAACAAAAACCCGACTCCTATTAATTTTATTTAATAAACTGAAAAGAAAGAACAAGATTATCTTAATATTTTTAAATGCGGCATTCGGTGAGAAACGTAGTTTTTGTAACAAATTCTTACAGTAGATAATACAGTAGAGTTTGACCACTCTTGCGAAACGACAAAGTTAAATACTTTGTTGATTTTTTTATCACTTTTTACGTTTTATTATTTTTAAGTATTCATGATTTTTATTTTCATCAATTTTAATTTTATTTCAGTTTTTATACTTTTGTTATGGAAATAATGTTTTCCCTAGCTTTCATTAGGTACTCAATGCTATGGTAATAAAAAACAACCTTTAATTCACGGACCCCATTTAATATTTATATCGTGAAATTTATAACCTACGATATCATAGTCCTGGCGAATTTAGCGATACCTCACATGTTGCACACCCGCCCAGCTTTTAGGGCTAGAGGGCTTGTCAAGGAAACATTCATACACTCATACGCGAAACATTACGGTCCTTCTGACTCAGTTGGTTAAAAAGTCAATATTGATAAAACGTTTGGGGTTGAGTCATCTAGTCATTGAATTCGACTCACTGCAATGGATTCCAAGATTTCTAATTCAGATACCTAAATTGAACGTGGGCTGTCTCTCGATTTCTCAGTAAAATGTTTAATAATATTAAAATAATAATAATAATATTAAAAGTTTCTGTTGTGTTTTCCATATTTTTTGCTTTTTTGAAGCTTTTTAAGCTTCATGCATTATATTTTTATGAATTATTAAAGTGTTTAATGCGCTTTAATGCAATCAACCCAAATGATTTATCTATTCATTGAAAATGATTCCAAAAAAAATGTTTGAAAAGAATTCGAATGAATTATTATTTATTAATATATCCTCGCACTGGTAACAAGGCAAAACGCGGATTTGAAAGTAAATAGAATAGTTATTTTTTTCATAATAAACATAGCTCATAGATAAAAATAACTATTTATAAAATATACACGTAACATCTTTTTATTTTTATAAATTGTTTATAACATAGTAATTGTAGCAGCCCTATTGTCAATCCCGCAGGACTGTACACCTATTTACATAACAACGTGTGTAAAATCCGGCGCAAACGCACGCCGTCGCCACCTCCTTCGTTTATTCAATTGAAATTGATCGAATACGATGAATGGTCGTCTTGAGAACTTTAATACTCTATATACTACACTACATTGTATCAAATACTTCGAATATTTCAGTCGACGCGACGAAGTAGATGATAAACTTACATCAACGTCTAGACTGAATGATCATTTTGAATAGGCATTATAAAACTACATCGATAGAGAAATCCTTTATATTCTATTGAATGTATTGAATTAATATTTTTTTTTAATTAAATTGGACTAATTCTATAAGAATTTTGAGTTGTTGGTTCATTGAGTGATTATTCGTTTCATTTTTTTAGCTTCAGGCTGTATCACGCACTTAGTAGGTTAGGCAGAGGGAACGTAGGAACCTTGTTTTAAGACACTCTGTTCCCATTAAGATGCTTCCGTTTGCCACTTTCCGATTTCTCAAGGCATTGCGTATTGAGTGGCGGAACTCAATGCCCCGCTTTACCTCGTTACCAGGGCAGCAAGACCATGAAAATATTAAATACTTCATTTCCTCAAGTGGGAATCGAACCCATAACGCGTCGTACCTACCGTCGCACGCTTCTGTCCCTGCGCCACGTCGGATAATACATTTTGTGATATTACATTTACAATAATTTGACATAAAAAAATAAGTTCAATATTGTCGATAATAAATAATATGTAATTGGTTACGAGGGGAACGTCGAATAGTTCACATAAGAAGTGATTATGTTGTTTTTATGATCCTTCATATTCCAATAAATAGGAAATAAGCAACAATAGATAAAGTTAAGTGATACTAGGGATGTTACTCTATAACTGATAAAATTAAAATAACTATATTCTTTTTATTTTTATAAACCTTAATGTATTTTTATGTTCTATGCTTAGCGAATGTATATAATATAATATATTATATGTAGGTATGTACTTGATTATGTTTATGTCTGATGAATACAAATACAAATTGATAAAATAGATACTTTTAACAAAAAAAAATACAAACCAACAATATAACAAAAATGTTGAATGTAAAGAATTTACTTGTTCGAATTAATCAATAGTGTATAACCAAATTAAGCAATATAGCTGTTTGTTGTGGTTTCGTATTTGTGAATCATCGGCTCATTTTTTAATTCACCCCTTATTATTATAAAAACATTTTAAAGTCTTTGGCGATTTTTACAAACTGTTTGTAATTTAGGTATCTCATTTACTAAATTGGCATCTTTAATTATTCAATTATTAGTTACACCTAATCAAATTGTGATCTCCGAAAGCAAATATAATCTATTAGTCACCTAAAAAAATCCCAAATTCCACTGGGTCTGTGGAATGTAAAGAATTGCGAAAACTCCAGGACATCCTTTTAAACACTATTTTAACTATACATAAAGAATTGTAGGAATTGAGAATCTCCTCTTATTTATGAGGTGGGTAAGTGTTTGCAATGTTATACGCCAAACACATTTTTTTATGTTTTATCGTTCAAAAATATTAAATATATAAAAATACACGTACAAAATGCTTCCTTTACATACATTTCCTTAAAATGATTTCACTTGAAATAACCTACAGATAACCTTTACAAGTTTTTTGATAATGAGAAATATTTTAAATTTTATTGTAGCTAGCGAAAGGTCGCTTACATGATATTTCATTTGTATGATATTGAATTAGAAAACTCCATCTTGGCGCATTGGAACAGTGTTTGACTTTACAATTGATTGTGATTTCAAAGTATTTAAAAATGCTTCATTTTCCTAGTTTAATAATATGAAGTGCGGTAACTTTCGGTTCCGTTACTGACAAACGAATGGCAAATTATTTGAGAGACCTAGCGCTATACTTCACTTTTTCTCCTTCCTAAATGCAGGAGAGGCGTGAAGCAGGAACTTTACATTCTCTAGTTTAAATTAAATAGAAAAATGTATTACTTTAACACGATAACCGCATTATATATTTTTAAATGTTACCAACAGAAAATTATATAAATAAGTTAAGAATTATTACGTGGTAGCTCAACTGGTTTTTCCGGAACACTATTTTACCATTACACGGAGACTCGGCACCTACTTGAAGCTTGGAACTGAACACACATTGTATGACGTCAAGACATAGTTTCTGAGAATTCTTTTCAAATTTATATCCATAAGAAACTTAGATAACAGCAAAAAAATACAGATGCTCTCTCATAAACAATTATTTAATTTTCCTCGTACCTATAATTCCTAACAATATAATATCAGATGTGGTAATTACGTTTATCTGCGTGTTTTGATATCCACAGTGGTGGTTTTACCTACGTCGTGGCATATCATAGTTATAAAATTAAAATACAGAATTATATATATTTTATTTACTAACAATATAAAATAGAATATTTATTTATTAATATTTAACTATTTTAAAGGATTAATAACATGTGTAATATTTTAAATAGTTGCTGATCGAATTCGCAATGACGAAATACACAGTATGGCAGATACTAGCGAGGATGTCACGATGAGAATGAAGAAGAACGCACTCAATGGGTTTGAGTACGTCGAACAAATGAGTGATGAAAGAATGGCAAAAAGGATTTACGAAGGAAAAGTGAGCGATAAGATAGGTAGGGGGATACCTCGATGGACCTTCGAAAAAACAGTATCAAAGATACTGGAGGAAGGTCACTATAATGCATGAGGACCCCACGGGTGGCATGTATGAAGGAGTTGATGACAGTGGAGGAGGCGAAAGAAGTATAAAGATAGCGTACCGATACCGTAGCTCTTGGCACTCCGTTTTCTCTGACTACCCCGCCAGGGATACAGCGTTAAACTAGATTATATTAGATTTCAATAGAATATTTATTAATTAATATCTAACAATTACAACGGAGGAATAACTTGTGTAATTTTTTAAATATTTGCTAATGTTTTAAGAACTAAAAGTATATGATCTGCCGAGTCCTTAATGTACCCGGCTACAATCACTGACACAGATAGCAGCGCATCCACGCAGACGGCAGAATTCGTGAGGCGCCTGACAGCACCCCATTTAAAAGGCAAATTCCGTCACGATGCGCTCACGCGGATGTCGATATCGATTTGAGGAACCTTGTGCAACCTCGCCGTACTATCGACGGGGCGGTTAATGAGATTTAGCTTATAAAATTACACCGGTGCACTTTCAAATGTTTAACCTATGTCGAGATTTGTTACATAATGGGAAGAACTAGCAATTCTGTAAAAAGTATTTACCATACAGCTGCTGCATAATTTACCTACGTCTTTTTACATGTATTTATAAAGTTTTTTTTTAATTGTTTACGTAACGTTTACTGTTGTAAACAATAAGTATAACACCTCAGCTAATCACTGGCTGAGGATCATATGAATTTGTGATGTATTTTTGGCAAAAATATTATGATCATATGTAAACAACATAAAAACTGTTATTACATTTGACTTTATATGAAGAAATGTACATACACACAAGATATCGTATATTTATATTATATATACGATAACTTGTTAGTATGTACGTACAATAGGCATGAGCTTCAAAGTTCAAATGAATACTTAACTTTAAATGTAATCTAAATATTTAAGCAATATAACGAATGATAATTACCATTATAATTAATAAGTTATTTAATTTTTACTAAATTTGTAAATATATATATATATATAGTTACTTATAATATATACCGAGTGAACTGAGTCCGATAAAAATAAATAAATATCTAGAATATGCCAGTTCGCATATTATTAATGATTGCTACGCACCTACTTATTTGTTTATGCGTTGTAAATGTGACATAAATTACAAGAAAAATAATATATGGCCGCGCCCGCATTACTGCTACTGTTTGGAAATACGATACGCAAAGAAATAAGTGGAGCATGCTTATATTTCATGATAGATTCTCTCAGGTCTAATATATCAAATATATTAGACCATAACGGCTAGTGACACAGGTAGTAATTTGAGCCATGATTAGACGTAGCGGTAGTCTTACATTATATTCATATAAATGTAAATTACACATGAAAAAAAAAATTAAATTGTCAAGTTTTATTTTAAAGGGAAACGTAATTGTTCGATATAGACTTAATTTAAATTAAATCCAGTAGTTGTACAAATTCTATCTGGTTTACAGAATGTAAACTACAAAAATATCTCTAAACAAACAGTATCTGCAAAATATACATTTAAAATATGACGTTATATTTCTATTTGAAATCGATTGTGTTCACAATTTTAATGTAATTGTTTCAGTTTGACGAGCGTACGGCGGTATCGCGGTCGCCACGGATGCGTCGCGGGCGCCGGCGTGCGATGCGCTGTTAGAAGTTGCAATGGTGGGCGTGGGAGTGGCGGAAGGAGGCGGGGGCGGCGCGCCCGACGGCTACTACGGCGAGTACTACCCGCCGGACCCTTACTACGTGCCGCCGGAGATGTGTCCGCATCCTCAGCAGCATCCCCAACATGCACACATGTGCACAATGCACACTGAATATGGTTAGTTCAGCTTCATAATAATAAAACTTCTAGGTTTTGTGAATGAGAAAATCAAAATATGAATAATTTACCCTTTCCGCAAATAGCGTATTTATAATATACATCTGTCTAAAACAGTACACGTCATCATCACGGGTAAAAATTTAATTATAGAAAAAGTATAATGAAAAATGAAGAAAGTAAATAAGATTATTAAGAATATGAGAATATTTAGAAATGAGAGGAATGTAACATTGCGCCAATGACAACAAAACCCATCATAATTTATTATTTTTTTACTGCATATGCATATCTGTTAATATTTGACATGTTTTTAATATTAAATTAAGTTTTCCATTTTTAGTTAATTTTAAGTCTTTATTTGTTCTAATTTAAATACTAAGTAGATGAATGGTCTTAAGTATATTAAACGCCAACCCATCAAACAATATGGTATTTTTTAAAGGTGGCATGCCGGTTGTAACCTCTGCAACGATGATGCCACCTCTCCTGCCACCTGTGCTCGATGAGGGCATGCGTCATTACCTTGTGGCGCACCATCAGCCCCACCCGCACCACGCACCGCATCACCAGCCACACCACCAACCCCATCACCAACCGCCACATCATCAACCACCACATCCATATGTGAGTAACACTACCATTTCTACTTTTTTTATGAAATCACTTTATATTTAAGTATGTACGTATAACGTAGGACATGTTGTATGCTTAAATTGTAAAAGCATAAAAAAATACCTTATTAAAATAAAATATTTTTTTATTATAAAACTTGTTAAATTTGATCTATTATACAATATTTGATTTTTTTTGTTTTTTTCTTTTATAATTGTTTTCTTTACAGTTCAGTTCTTCATTTATGATTGTTTTGTTTAAGTGTAAATTTCGTCTTTGTAATGTCAAAAATTACGAAGTGTCAGAATGACAGTTATCAAATGTCAACTGTGAACTCGTAATCATTGTTTGAGGGGATTATAAATATAATATAAAGACGCTGTTTTTGTATTATTAAAGTATGTTGAATAATTATTGTTATACATAATTTACTCTTTTTTAAGTCCGTTTCACATATTTGTTACTTATGTATGACATTTTAAAATAATTTACGTACTAGTGTCCATTATCGAGCAATAATAATTCATGATATTGAGGTTCATATATTTTCGGGCTACACATTTTCACATTTTCATAAGGCGAAGAAAAATAAATATTTTTTAGGTACTTACACATAAATATTTCATATGGAACAAAACGTAATGGATGCCCGATAGTGTCTAAGTACGCAGCGTCATTTACCGCCTGTCCAAACAATTTCCGTCAATATATCGATTGTTTCACTTTCGCACGTATAACTGAAACAAGTACACGTGGAAAATTTGAAATAACGCAGCTATTTTTATGCTTAATTGGTTATTGCTGTTTAAGCCTTGTATACTTTTAACTGAGCTAACGTAAAAATTCTCGAGTGATTGCGTCGTGTAGCGTTATCAGTTATATTGGCAGTACGTGGCGAATGACGTGTAATGTATCGATAAGTTAGCATAGATTCGAAAGTGGCAAATACAAGTAGACATCTGGTAAATATCAATATGAGTGAAATGGAGGATCCATCCACCAAGTCGAGTTCTTCTAAAGAAAATGTAAAGGTTAAATTTATGGCTGTTTACTATTTTATAGTGGATAATTATTAGTGTTACATAGTGTTTTTTAAAATTATTTTAGGTTCCAACAAATGGTGCAGGGGGTCCACAACATTATTATGGAGGTGCATATCCTGCTCACTTTCACCATGTGCCTCCCCACCATATGCAACATTCACCACCTCCACCAGTGTATCAGAAAGACGAAAGAACCCAGCGTCAATATTCTAAACTGAAACAAAAACTAGAACGAAAACATAATAATCGGAACAATGGTATAGGTAATGAAAAAAATAATAATTTCTGACTAACTACTAACAACTACATGAAATTACAGTCATAGCACAGGAGCACAAGTGTGCAACTGTAAACACAACTGGTTGTGGGATTAATTCCCACTCCAGGTTGGAAAGGAAAGTGGGGAATGAAAGTCTTTTAATGGCAATGGAGTGTCTTAACACTTCGATCTCAGGTTCCCTCTGCCCACTCTGCTAGGTGTGGAATACAGTGTGAAGCTAAAAGAAAACATACATGTAATTTTATCTTCTCATAATAATTTTTATCTTGTTATAATTATAATTTAAATGTAGTATTTTATATACAATCTACAGAAGTGAATTCCGGTGCAAGCACTCCATCATTGTCACCAAGAAAAGAGCTGAATGGGAGAAGCGGAGGTAGTGGTGGGGCCTCATCTGGTGCGTGGTCGGAAGGCGAGGGTTCATCTGCAGGGGCTTCTGTCCAGGGGGATGATGACAATGATACACAAGCTCTTCTGGATATGTTATCGGCCACACGTACACCTCAGGTAGCTAATGTTCAAAACATGTAAGAGCATTCAATTTCTGGAACTTTTCAAAATTGTGAAATTAAAAGCTTAAATAGTTTTTATTACATTTTTAAAGATTTTTCTTATATTATATTGTTGTTAAAGCAGCTATATAATCTCTATACATAAGACAGTAAAAATATTTTGTCTGTACATTTAATAATTTTGACTGAAATGGATAGAGGGACACAAAAAGAATAATAGAAAGCAAAAACATTTTTTTTTGAATTTCTTGTCTGTCTGTCTGTCTGTCGATATTTATGTTCACATTTTTCTCTGAAAGTACTGAACCGATTTACTTAAAAGTTTCACCAATTGCTTTGTTTTAACTCAACTTAACTACTAAAGTTTGGTTCATCAAAATCAGTTCATTAAAAAAAAGTTATCGTCATTTGAATGAACTCAAGGCATTAGTTTGCCTGCGATTGTTATATAGCAATCGCGCTGGCAAGATTCCTGGCTAAAGAATGACATTCGAAACGTCTTGGTTATATGACTGTTGATAAAACTATATATTTTTGAAGCACTATTATACACTATTTTATACAATAAAGTAAACAAAATTGAATTGTTAGTGGAGATTACCTTCATAAATCATAACAGTTAAGTTTAAATCGTAATTAATTCAACACAGAGATAAAGAACGATTTGATCTTCAAAGAGATATCAAGCAAATACATAGATTTTTTGGTTCGTTCGTTCGTTTGAAATAAATCTATATAAAAATGCCTAAAAACATCCTTTCTACGTGTACTCTGTAATAACTACATATTTACCAATTGTACATTTAGCTAATAATATGTGTAACTAATTTAAAAACTGTACAGGAGTTAATATGCAAACATTACAGTTATTTTACAAAGAATATTATGAATCCTTACCCAAATCAATAATTTAACATTTAAGGCTGTTTCTGAAGCAGTACATTAAATTATTAAGTGACATCAGCACATTTAACAGAGCTTTAAAAAACATAACATAGGTAAAAAGAACGTAATGTTACAAAAATATATACATATAATAAATAATTAGCTTTATGTATATTTTATGAATATCAAATATCAACATTGGTCGTATTTTTTACTTCGTAACAATCAAAAATTCTTATAGAAATTACGATAATGTCGTAAAAAAATAATATTAGAATATTACAGATTAAAGTAATAAAAAAATCATATTAGAAGTCATTATAGTTGTCAATCAATTCTGCTTATTAAATCAATAATCATGTATTTTAAGCGGGCGAAGCCGTGGGCGGGCTGCTAGTATTAAAATATATTTGTAATCTAGCATTTTTGATAAATATATTAGTAGCAGCAAAATGACCATCTGGTAGGCTTAATTTTTAATTAACTTTATATATAGTTAATATACATTAATAATATTAGAAGATGAAACAGTTATATATTTTTATAATAAAATGTATTACTTTTTAAATTGAATGTATAGGAAGTAGATTTAAAGTTCTTTAATTTTTTATTTAGTTTTTGTATCAATTTCATTAATAAATTAAATAGGGATTAATATGTATTGTATGTATGGAGGAGGGAGCCACTGCGGCACGGTCAACATCGGCTCCGT
>JAAIXJ010000713.1:0-37417 GCA_013403705.1 Heliconius hermathena
TATATATGAAATTGGCGTTTGGTATGTAAGAAACAAAAAGTCGAATATTTCTTAATATAACGTATTTATTTAATCAAAATATGAACTACTGTTAACTATGCATTTTTTTCGTCTCATAGGTAGTTCATTGATCCCTTTACTAAAATAACCATTCGGATGGGAATCAATAAAATCTTTGAAGGCGGTTTGGACTGCCTTGACTTTTCCCTTGCAAGAAGTTATCCAAATTATAAAAAAACTGGTAATTTGTTGGAGCAAGGCAGTAGTGGTAGAGATGTCTTAGATATTCCAATTTAAGCGCAGTGTGTGGTCTAGCGTTGTCGTGAAGCAGCAGTGGTGTAGAGCGATTAACCAGCCTCGGTTGTTTAGCATTAAGCTTTTCCATCATGGTTTGCAAATGCTGACAATAGACGTCTCCCGCAATCGTCTGGCCAGATTTAAGAAAACTGTAATGAACTACATCGGGACTAGTCCACCAAACCCTTCATTATTGTGCCGGTTAAAGCCCACGGTGAAATTCGTAAATAAAACGAGTTTCCCATTTTGCAAATTCTTTAAATTTATTATTTACAAAAAAAACTATTATTTCTTAGGATTTAACCGCAAATGTATAGTTTTTTTCCCTGAACCAGTACTACTTTTTTAGATGCTTGCTGCAAAATTTCATAATTATAGGTCAACCGGATTACCCTATTAATTTTGATTCCCTTTATAGTGTTGAAATAAACGGCCATATCTTTCTTTTTTTAAGTAAATGTGGAAAATCAGGAAATCATAGGGCCGTCGATCTGAGATATCTCCAAGCATTCCTGAGATAAAGTCTCTTGACAGACAGATAGACAGACGGACAATTCTTATAAGGGTTCCTTTTTTCCTTAAAAGATATTTAACCCTAAAAACAGAAGAAAAAACAAATGAATGACGGTTAATGAAACATAAATGCATGTGTTAATTACAATACAAAGTTGTATAAATTTGAATTTGGAATTCCTAACCAGAGAGGAGGAATTTTTGATTAAACCCAGTACGAAAAAAATGCCTATTTCATATGTAACCTAATATTTACCGATAATAATATGCTGTATCTTTGTTATCTGTATGCTTGTATGTTATGGCAACATTGATTTTTGATTAATAGCTATGTTTGTAATTAAAACTATAAGAGATATTAATTATTTTCTTTATAGTTATTTGCTATATTAGGCTGGAGCAACGAGCAAGTGTTCATGTATTGTAAAGGGGCCTTTGAAGCATACATTATTTTAATAATATAACTTTATCAAACTGCGTAAGCTGCGTAAAACATAATATTTTGATTATTCAACACTAAAGATAATTTAAAAACTCACTTACTTTAAATACAATATAAAATTACCTATATTATATTATATACATATATAGATAATAAATATATACATATATACATGCACTATACAGTTTTTTGCTATGCCAAATAATAACGCTTAAGAGATTTTTTAAAAATACTAATTGATTCTGAATGTCGAATATACCGCGGCAAGTCATTCCACAACGTGACGCTTTTAACGGTGAAAGATTCCTTATAACCTATCGTGTTGCAGATAGGTATCTTTAATTTGTTGTCGCTTTTGGAGCGAAGATTGAGTTGAAGCGTGGAATGGGTGCCAAGGAAAGTGGAGTGTTGGGATGGAAAAGGATAGAATAAAGTGTGCATGGGATGTGGAGATATCGACGATGCCGGACTGTTAGCCATTGAAGTTTATCACGAAAAGCTGATATATGATCAAATTTTTTGAGCCCAAATATATATCTGATGCAGAGATTTTGTAGACGCTCAAGCTTATCTAGATGTTCTTGTGATAAGTCAAGGTAACAAATGTCGGCATAGTCAATAGTAGGAAGAAGGAGGGAAGTGGTTAATAATATTTTTGTCCTGATTGGAGGGAAATTTTTCCATTTCTGGAGAGACCACATCATCGCAAATATTTTTCGACTACCACGTGAAATTTGAGAACCCCAAGATAAGGTGTTATCCATGATGATACCTAGGTTTTTAATGTTAATATGTGACGTAATAAAAGAATTACACGTGCCGGGAATCAAACTTGTAAATTCAATTCTACATTTTCATTTTAAATAGCATAAAATATTTGCCTAATAACTTGCATTTTTTGAGTAAGCTAAAGAAATATAGAAAGAAAGCTTTTTAATTTCTCGAGTAAGCCATTTGTGAGCTCAATGGAACAATTGACTGACGTCAAAATCCATCTCGATCAACGATGATAAATGGGCTAAAACATCTTTTATTATTGTTTATAGTAAAAATGAGTGAAGTAGGTAAAATATATAAGTAAAGTTTAATATGTTTTTTTTTCATCGATAGCTGTATCTCGCATGTAGCTGTGTAGACAAAGGGAACTTAGTGTTAAAATACTCCGTTTTTCACTATTGCCTAATTCTCGAGACATTGTATTTTGAGTGGCGAAACACAAAGCCGCGTATTGTCTTCTTACTTTTAAAAAAAGTGTACAGATCATATTGATATTTTGCCACGGTCATAGTTATTATTGTAGAGTGTTATAATAGTTTTCAGCTTCTCGTTGTTTCCTAGCCTTAACTTTCTTTCTACCATTTTCCGCCCGATTTGCTAGGCATTGAGTGAGTAAAAATAGTAAAAGTTAACAATTGCTACCCACAATATAGTTTGCGTGAAGTTCTTAAACTATTTTCATCTATATTCTATAGCATATCTTACATTTTATTTGTATCTTTTATAATTGAGTATTCTCACCAAAATTATCCCGCCTTGAAAGTTTCTTCTTATTTTGAGGATAATTCATTCACATTTTTCTATTAAACATTAGGTATTTTTTTAACTATTTAGGAAAATACGAGATAAAAAAAACAAACATTAAGAAAATGACTTTCTCATATCATTGATTAAGACGTTGCATTATATTTATTAAAAAAAACAAAAATCAGCTTCACGCTGTATCGAGCACACAGCAAGATGAGGGAACTTAGTGTTAAGACACTCCATTATCCAATTGTATATCGCCTGCAAGTTCAGCGAAATAAAACAATGGATAGACTACAAAAGTATATGACAGATTGAGTGACCAATCATCAAGTAGAATGATAAATGAAATTCCAGAAGAATTACATCGATGAAGCAATATAGTACAAAGTTAATAATTTATTATTCTTGTCCATGATAGAAACTATTGGAGCGCAGTGATGGATCAGCAACCAGTGCTAAACGAATGTTTCGTATTCAAAACCAGTATTTGATGATTTTTTTTATTGAGTGCATTTGATTGGTATGCCCATAACTTAAATGTTAAATAATTTTTGAAATTATTTAACATTTTAATAATGTAATTACTAGTATTATTGCTAGGCCTGATTTCGGTTGAACTTCGATGACACAGTGTCTATGATACTGAAGAAAAACCACTTAAATAGCATGCCTCTCGGAGGGCATGTATGAAAAGGTTGAGGATACTGGACGAAACGAAATAGATAGAGACGCTCTATTCTTTCTGGCCATGTTATCAGTTTTATTTTTCTAAGGAGATCCATTCAATAGTTAAGGAGATATGAGGTTATAAAGAATATCATACATACACGTATAAGAAATATATATGTAAAAAACAATCTCCATCAATATTTTGTATTGGTATTTTCCTAAACTACAATATAAAAATTGCACCTATGTATATGTATATAAAAATGGTAATTTTTGATTAAAACACAAAAACATCGCTCAAACGAGTTAGGTGATATATATTCTTTACAAAGCGGCCTTCTATGATTCAAAAGGATTTTTTAGGTTTTTTTTGAAATACAAAATTGTCGGTCTAAACGACTCCAGCTCGTTTGTTTTGTCATTACGGCCTGTGTTTTAGCCTTTAGCTTTGACTAACACCGGCGTGGAACATTTTTGTCACTAACTTTTTGTATAGCGCTAGTTTATTCTGTTATTTTTTTTTTCCAGAGACCCGACTCTCTTTTGTTAAATGTATCAAATAGATGCTTGCGCCAAAGAGGTTGTGATTAAATATTTAAATTTAAATCCCCCTATAAAAGGAGAGTAGCTAAAGTATCGTAAACCATCGAGGTTAGTTATGTAAGTGCGCTTACATTGGCATAATATACGTAAATTACTATATGTACATTTGTATGATAAATGTATATTATGTATATGTATATGTGAGGTCGTTGTAATTCCTAGTCGAGGGAAGGAATTATTACTAAAATTTCCATTACTTCGCTGTAACATTAAAAGATGCTGTACATCCATATAAAAAATATTTGAATAAAGTTAAAATTAAAATGTTATGACTTCTTAGTGACAGAGACCTAAAACATTTAGATGTGTTTGTATTTACGTACATTTTCAATATGACATTAGGGAATCAGATTTCACAGCGTACCTATAATTACGGGGTGGAGAGGATATGTAGGTCGGTCCGGATTTGGACGGAGTTTGATAATTAGGAATAAATACATCTATATTCTATAGCATATGTTGATTAAATTTACAGTTGCGTCTCGACANCTAAAATTAGTGGTAAATTATTTGACGTTCAAAAAATGAAGCATGTAACTTCTTATTTTGAATAAAATTATTTGACTTTGACTTTGACTTTGACATCTATTAATTTCAAGTAATATACTCGTATAAAACAATCCTCAGTAAAAGCCGCATTAAAATATGTAGTAGTTTGAAAGATTTAGGTACATTTGTATTATTATAGTAAAGAAAAAATTATTGCTGCAGAATTTATAAAACAAAAAACAATTTCATTTCACAAATTAGTTTGTTTGTACCGAACAAACACAACTTAATTATGTTCTTATAAAGTTAACTAAATACAACGAGCACATTTTTGTCAACGAAAATAATATTTTAAGTTTAACATTATTTTTAAGGATAATATAATTTTTTTTGTTTTTCAGCTCTATTCTGCTCACAGCAGGGTATGCAGAGGGAACCTAGTGTTAAGACACTCCGTTCCTTATTTTCCATCGAATTTTGGAGGGATCGCGTGTTCAGTGGGAGAACTTAACGACGCGCTTTGCCTTGATATCAGAGCAAAGCAATGAAAATTTAAATATTTCGTTTCCTCTAGTGGACATCGAACCTATAACATATCGCGTTTATAGTCACACGCTTGTAACCCTGCGCCACGACTAGCCTCTATATATATATATATATGTACATACGTACATAAATAAATACGAAACGAAAAACCTATCATTTCAACAATAAATTATTCAGATAAGTGCTTAAACTTCAAACGACAGCAAACACCAGAATTTTATTATTACTAAGATTCAATAGTCTAACATTGAAAGTTAATTGAATTGCTTCCGGCGGTGCTGGTTGACTGTTGTAATTTGCACCAGAAAGAGTTTTGATCCAAGTTTTAAATTAGAAAGACAGATTTCTCCCTTTTCAATTATATTAATTGAAAATTAAGTTAGTTTGAAAGTTGTTTTATTAAGACAATTGTAATTTTCATATTAGAACGCTGGTATTGTAAATGATTAAGTGTGATTTAAAAGAATATGCTGTGGAGTGATAATATACATAGTAAAAAAAAACCAAAAGTGGCCTCAAAACAGTACAAACAAATAATAATAATCTAATATCTTTTGAAATTCTTAATATGTGCTTATGTCTATAGATTTCTATTACTATTTAAAATTCGTTATTCTTGGAGTCGGTGTCAAATTAGTATAAATCACCGATATAATAAACGTAAGCAAAGAAACAGATGAATAAAAAGACAAAATTTTCTTATATTTCAGTTTTACTTCTATAATTGGAAATTTTAATATGTTTTTAAGATTCCATCCTCCGTCACTTTGTTGTCTATCTGTTCGTCTGTCAATACTTTTTTTTTGTTGTGTAATTACATGGAGATATTGCCTTTAAAATTATATTGTAATAATACTATAATTTTAAAGTATTTTAAATTTTAAAATAAAATTTCGTGGACTAAGTACAAAAAAGCAACTAACTATTAATAAATAATAACGTCAAATATGAAATATTTCTACAAGAAAAAAAATATACTCGTATTTAGTAATTCGTAGACAAAACAATTTATTAAATTCGCTAATATAACGGGCGTCTATAAATACTCCAAACATAGGTAAGATAAGATCATCCTTGTATAATGTTACCAACAAAACATCTTTTCCCGAAGGATCTCCAACTTCTATCTACTAACTATCAAGAACTTCGTCCCAAGTCTTGACCTCCGGCCACAAGAGGAAACTATTTCAACGATATCATGATTCATTTAACGGTTAACTTTCATGTAATTTTATATCACTTTTCAATAAGTAACGGGCAATAGATTATCTATATTTTTTTTATTTTCAGCTGTTTCACTCTGTATCCCGCATGTAACAGACAAAGGGAGCGTAGAGTTAAAACACTCCATTCCCCACTGTCCGCCAAATTCTGGTAGCATTGGGTGTTGAGTGGCGGAACTCAATGCTAAGCTTTGTTTTGACACCTGAACGAAGAAATGAAAATATTAAATATTTAATTTCGTCAATGAAAAGAATAAAATGTTCCATTTTTCTTCTTATTTTTAATTTAATAATATTTTGATACTGAACAGTAGTTTAATAGTTTTTGCTAAAAACATTTACTTCTTTTCTTCGTATAGTTTTCAAGTACAGTAAAAAAAAAGAAAAGCCCCTTGTTCCATTTTCTTGCATTGCCAATTTCCGGTCACTGCTTGTTGAATGGTGGTCCCAATCTACGGTTTAAGCTAAACAGGGTCGACGTATGTATGTATTGACTATATAAACGTGTTATGGCCTAGATTAGAGCAGCATGAACTTAACGGTCTCTTGAGGTCTGTCACCATTACTCAACTAATAAGTTTCCGTTAGTTTATAAAATTTAAATCTATTATATTGGCTGTATTTTCATGTGGTTCCAGATCGAAATTTACACGACTATGAGTATATGTAATATGGATACGGACATTTTTTATGATTCTTTAAATAACTATGATAATAATTTCTTAACAAATCTCAAATAAATTGCAAGAATACAACTGGTTGACATTTACACATTAAACCGTATACAAATTAATTTAATCCTATCAAGGTTCGCTTCACTGTGCTTGAATAATGTGCTAATTGTTTTGCTTAAATATGTATAGGTAATAGAGAGGCACAAGCTTGTGACTGTAACGTGACGGTCGTGAGTTTGATTCGCACTCGGGGAGTGATTGATATTTTATTAATATTTTCGTTAATTTTCTCTGATATCAAGGCAAAAGCGCGACATTGAATTCCGACACTCAACACGCAATGCCTCGATAATTTGGAGACGGAGTGTCTTAATGCAAGATTCCGCTTACTCTGCTATATGTGTTAGCAAAAGATAGCAGTTACATACTGTATATATGAAAAGTAAGTTAACTGCAACTTATCTGGCAAAGCTGTGAATAGGTCATACCCTCATTATCCAGCGATAAGTACCTCATTTGTATATATATATATATATATATATATATATATATGTATATGTATATATATATATGTATATATATATATATGTATATATATATGTAATATTTTATAACAAGCAAATATAATGACATATGTGGGTATGTTATAATTGTATATATTTATATTTTCATTCTTCGCTCTGGTGTTAAGTTAAATCGCGGCGTTGAATTCCGCCAC
This sequence comes from Heliconius hermathena, assembly GCA_013403705.1. Lineage (NCBI taxonomy): Eukaryota > Metazoa > Arthropoda > Insecta > Lepidoptera > Nymphalidae > Heliconius > Heliconius hermathena. The sequence continues at coordinate 7,702 of JAAIXJ010000713.1, forward strand.
TCAACACGCAATGCCTCAATAATTCGGCAGTAAGTGGTGGTCGGAGTGCCTTAATGGATACTACATTAGGTTCCCCCTGCTTATTCTGCCGTGTGCTGGATACAGTTTGAATCTGTATATTAGATTATGTCTAGTGTTCACATTATGTACGAAAATTTTATAGTTTTTACAAAATACAAGTCTATGTATATAAATCTATATAGATCCAGAGGCGCAGGGGCACAAGCATGTTAATGAAAACGCGACAGGTTGTTGGTTCTATTCCTACCCGAGGAAATGAAATATTTAACATTTTTAATTCCTCGCTCAGATAACGAATCTTAATGCAAAACGAAGTGTCTTAACACTAGGATACGAAGTTCTCTACTAATACTCAACTATACGCAAGATAAACCCGTGTGGCTAATCATATTCACAAAAACCATCCACCACACAAAACATTTAATTTTGTTAGTAACGGAAACGAATTTGCTGCCATATTTCATAATAGAAGGGCATAACGGAAGGAATGTTTCATTACATTTACAATATAAGGTGAAATAAAATGAAACATCCGTCTCCTAAACGAAGCTTCCTTGCAAATTTAAAATTATAAAACTTATTACCGTGCCTTGGAGATGTTGTCGTATTGCACTTTGAGTCTCATTTGTTACGTACGGCTTACCTGTGACAGTAGTAAGTAATGAATAATTAATATATTATTAAGAATAAGAATAAGATTACTTGCAAGACTGTTTCTAGTTGATTTTATATTTGTTTTTTAAATTTTTATACATTTTTTTGTCTGTATAGCAGTTGTTGCTGTTAAACACTTTATAAATCTTAAATAAATATATCAATAAATAATTCTAAAAGAACTAATAAGATATGAAACAATATTTATTTGAAACTTAATTTATTGTATACGTGGATCTAGGGTGTCATTACTATGATAAGCTAAGTAATTATATTATGTTAAAAAATACAAGATTTTGAATAATAAGTGCTGGAAGTGCTTTTGTATAGATAAATTCATAAATGATAGGAGTAATCTACGGGAACTCTGAAGGTGACGGTGACCTGCAATAAACAGGCCTTCCACCGATACGTCGTCTTATTTTAGTGGAGAGGATTTCTGTCGGATTTTAGTGAGTAGTATCCGGGTGTCCTTTAATGAGTCCCACAGTACTATCCGTCTACCGAAAATCAAAAAACCAACAATATTAAGGTGGTATTAGAGATATCATATGTTTTTCTTGTTAACATTTTGTCTTATTTTATTTTTCATATACTACTAGAAACTTATTAAAATATACCTATGTATATAAATATTCCACTGGAAATATTTATATGTCAAATAAATATATATTCACGTTTACTCTCGCTAATGAGGTACCACACACGTGAAGAAGTTAAAAATAATTTTACTTTAATCCCGTTTTTATTGCAACATTGCATGTAATATTAAAGTTATTTAAAATAGAATAAAAAAAAGTGAGAGTCACTCTCATCTCTCCATTTTTTTATATTATTAAGTTTCTTCTTCATTCATTTCGTTTATTTTTTAACTCAATAAGTTATGACTCCAAAATTCGGCGGAAAGTGACGAACGGAGTGTCCCAACACTCAATTCTCTTTACCTACCGTGCTATATTCGGGATAAAGCGTGAAGCTGATTTTTTATTGTTATTTCAGGTAAAAGAAATCAAATAAAAAACATACATTTTATACACATTTAAAGTTCACACATGGTTTACGATAATAATGAGTAGCCTCTTGCTTTTTATATGCAACTGTCATCCAATTTACACAAGTGAGTTACTCCGTTTCACATTCTTATATACATTTGTTAGCTAAAAATTATTTAAGTAAAATGTAATAGTAGCGGAACTCATCACTACGCTTTTGCCTCGACACTAGAACGAAGAAATGAATTTGCTGATTGTCATTCATCCACTTCCACTAATTGGCTGAAAGAGATCTCTTATAGAGATAAGTCCATCTTTAAAGCAAATGTTTTCTAATGTTTTGTTTTTCTTGTGTATTTTAGTGCAATAAAAACATATAAAATATTAAATATTTCTAGGATCGCGGTCCCGCGGGCCCTTACCGCCGATGACGTCCTATTACAGCTACGTAGTATTCATGATTGAATGTATCAATCTGTTGACAAATGCAGCATAGTTAAAATATTATAGGTGATATGCGGGCGAAACCGCGAATAGGCCGCTAGTCCAATATATTAGGTAAATATTGGATTGTGCATCTTCTACAGATAAGTCTGAAACTTTTTTTAGATTTATGCTGTATCCCTCACACAGCAGAGTAGGCAGATGGAACCTAGTGTTAAGATACTCTGTTCCCCACTTTCCGCCGAATCCTAGATGAATTGCATGTTGAACGGCGGAATTCAACGCCGCACTTTGCCTCGACACTAGAGCAAAGAAATAAAAATATAAATTTAAATATTTTTTTCATTTTCTCGAGTGGGGATCAAACTCACTACCAATCGCGTTTACAATCACACTTTGTGCCCCTACGCCACGACCGGGCTCACCTTTATCTATTATTTAATACTCGATTATAAAAAAGAGTCGATTTATAAAAAAATCGACTTAGATATACAGGATGGAAATGTCAGCACCACTTTAAATGAAACCACAGTTTTAACTACTCTATAAAAGACTAATAATAACAATAAAAAAATCCCCATAAATGAAAAAGTGATTTTTTCAAACAAACTAAATACTATAATTATTGTATATAAAACGCCATTTGTCAAGAACAACGCACGCACACATAAACCTATCAAAGGGAAACCACCGCATACGCCTCATTCCGAAATTGAATCGTAGGTATTGGCGGCAAAGTTCAAAGTTGATTAACCTTGAGTAGTATTTTTGTAGTAGTATGTGTTTACGTTATTGGTATCTATGCGTAACTACGTCACACGAAATACAGCTATGGATAAATATCGTGAAATGAAAAAAAATCCTACATTTAAACTGTTGGGGTATCTTGATTAATTTCTATAGGTATGGGCTTAAAATATTTTACCCTATATACTGTTCCCGTAAAAGGAGCGCTGACGCTTCCACTCTGTATAAAAATTAAAAAGAAAACAATAAAACTAAAAACCCACCAGATGTATACAACATCAGCGGGACAAAGTAAAATTAGAATATGAATTATTATAATAAAAATAACTGCAATATAAAATTTACATAAGAATTGCCGAACGTCGCTTTTACTTTGCAGTTTCAGTTTTGTTTATGATAGGCCGTTTCTGACATACAGTAGGGTAGGCAGAGGGGATCGAGCGTTAAGACACTTCGTTCCTCACTTTCCGCCGAATTCTGGAGGCGTTACGTGATGAGTGGTGGAACTCTCTGCCGCGCTTTGCCTCGACACCAGAGTAAAGAAATAAAAATATAAATTTAAATATACATTTTCATTTTCTCTAGTAAAGATCGAACCCACGACCAGTCGCGTTTACAATCACTCACTTTTGCCCCGCACCACGACTGATCTCAATATTCAATGAATATTCTAAATAATCAATTTATTTTGAAAACTAAAAATATGGTAAGAGATTCATAAAGGGTGTCTCTGAAGGGATTTTAACGTTTATTTACACTAACTGAAGCGTTAAATTTTTACAGAACAGTTTAATTCATTCAAACGGAAACCGCAAGCTCGGCTTTTAAATCTGCTACGTTTCGACAAAAAATGTGAATATAATTTTTATGTACACAAAATGGTTTGTGACCTGCTTAATGTTTGTGAAAGTTATATCTAACTTATCACGTATATAGTTATTTCTAACTTATACTGTTTAATTATTAATAAAAAATTGAAAATTTTTGTTTATAATATATTTATTTTTACCTTTTTCTAAGAAAGACAACGTGATCACTTTTTCCTGATGATTTTTCTTTTATCCATTTTGAATATTACTGACTGACTACTTAGGTCTTACTCCTTGTCTAACCATACCGAAAAAAGATAACATATTAAAGATATATAACATACCTTTCATGTTTGGAGACGTCTTGCCAAGCCGAGACTTTTTATTGATAACAATGGAGGAAGATCAACTAGTAAGCATAAGGTCTAGGAGGGCTCTATATATAGAGAGATTGATAAGGCTAATCGAGGCAGTAGCCGAACCAGAGAAAACTAAGAAATGTTTTATAATTTCATAAAGATTCAATAACATGACAGGTAAATAGTAATTAAACTATTTATATTCAGTCCAGCCATACGGCAGGTAGAGCTGCTTGTCTAGTGTATTATTTAAAAGGCACTTCCGTTATTACGTGGCTGCCAGATAACGCCGCTAAACCGCGCTTGAACGTTGAAATTTAGCACTTTAAAAAATGTAGAGATACTAAGACCAGATTTCATGGAATTAAGACATGGACGGTAAAAAACGATATTTTACGTCTTAGAGTGAATTTCTACTATAGTGCCAGTCTGTAAATATTTTATGATATGGGAAACAATGAGAGCATTCACACTATTGTCCCGGTCAAATTCCTTTTCAATCACGCATATTAATAATATTTTTCATACATAAATATAAGATGAGGCCCGTCGTGGCGCAGGGGCACAACAAGCGTTTGACTATAGACGCGAGAGGTTGTGGTTCCAATTTTTGCCCCACTTGACAAAATTAAATATTTAATATAATATTTTCATTTCATCTCCCTCTGTCTCCAAGGAGTGAAATAAAGTGACATGAGAGTTACAGTAGGTGAATTGAATGTAAACTGCCTGAAGTACGCAGATGATGCAGTGCTCATTGCATCATCAGAATGCGAGAAGCAGGCATTAGTCCTCACTCTGAAAGAAGAGTGTAAAAATAATGGCCTGAATGCAAATAAGACAAAAGTTCTATATTTGAAAGAAATGAGAAAAAGACAAAATTCAAAATCAGTGTAAATGGTAAGATATACGAACAAGTGAATGAAGTAGTATAATTGGGAAATGTGTTCATGGAAGATGGTCGCGAACAGGCATATTGCTGCCGGTAACATGGTTAATGGTGCCTTGCCTGCATTGATGAGATTGTGAAACGTCAGCACAGCTGCAAGTTTGCCGTGTTCACCGACGTGTTGGTACCGACGCTGTTACACGGCAGCGAAGCGTATTAAAGAAGAAAAATTAAAGAAAGATGCTGTGGAAGTAAGAATGCTGTGGAAATGCGATCTCTTCATAGGATATATCGCCACTCAACGCGCAATGCCTTGAAACTCGGTGAAAAATAGAGAACGAATGTCTTAACACTAAGCTCCCTCTGCCTACCCTGCGACAGGCAGGATACAGCGAGAAGCTAATAAAAAGAATATGAAATCGAACACAGAACCGAACCATTACCGACACTATAGTGTGAATCCTCTCTTATTGTTTATAGTACGCACAACGCACACGTACTCGCAAGGTACGACCTATTCAGTATAAAGAGGTGATAAAGTGGTTTCGAGGCCGTAATTCACACTACGCTTTCACAAAACATTTAAAAGCGTCAAATTCACGTTTAATGGAAACGACGAAAACAGAAACGTTGCGCTTTCAATAAAATAGTCCATGAGCCAGTGCTCATTAATCCTTTCATATACTCGTTTTTTTTCTAAACTGTAAAAGCAAACAGTGGAATAAAGTTTAGTTTATAAACTATTGCTGACTAGGGTCAGTAGGATTTGGCTAGTTTGTGTTAAATTTAGTAGGTATGTTTTTTGTACTTTGGTAAAATTAAACTAACATCTCTAGGCCTGTGTATGTATGTCAAAGTCCAATTTAATTAGCGTTTAAAATATTTAGATGAAAGTGTTAAGGCATTGTATTCCCCATTTTCCGCTAAAATTCCGAGACATTCTGCGTTCAAAGACAAAACTCAACTGACCGCGCTCAACTGTCTTCTTACAAGAAGCCGTCGTCGTCGTTGTGTAGTGGAACTAGAAATGTCAATAAATGCCATGGTTTCGGGTTCGAACTTTGATCGCTACTCGTGGAAATGATTATAATTAAATTACATATAAACGACATAAACGTATATAACATATAAACAAAAGTAAATATAATGAACATTTTGGTATTCATCTACATATCATAGAAATTGTGATATTAGCATTCTTTGTGAATATTAAAATTCCCTCAAAATGGTTTCCGCTCTAGGTTTTATTATTACTAGGCGTTTTATCACTTACTATTTTGGTGTCGACGAAAATTAGACTATTCGTGAGGTAATCACAGCATTTTCAAATTCTACTAATTCGAGTCCTGTAATCTATTTTTATCTTTTATAAAGTATATAATTTGGTTAAAATTTTAAAGTATCTGTTGAATTTTAAAGTATCTATAATATATAATTTGGTTAAAATTTTAAAGTATCTATTGAACTTCTTCTACTTTAAAAAAGTATGAAAATTAACGTAGCGGGAATTGAAGCCACAGCCTTCGCTTCCAGAAGTTCGCTTTATTCCTAAGTGGAATAACACCAGAGCCAGTCGTGCGACAGTTGTGGATTCTATTCCCAGTTGTTGGAGTGATATATTTAATGTTTTCTGCTAACGACACTAAGCGCGGCGTTAAGTTCTTCCATTCAACACCCTACGCCTCAAGAAATTAACGAAAAGAGGGGAACGGAATGTCTTAACGCTAGGTTAAATCAATTACAAAGGCCAACTATGGGTTTATTTTTTCTTTTTAATATTTATGCAGTTGGATTTTTAAATTTTTTTGTTATTATTATTGACCCCGTATTAAATTTCACAAAAGACCAAATCTCAGTCACTGGTCCCTAAACTAATTATGTGATTAAAAGTATAAATTATAAAAACTTCACATATTATATTATTAAATATATAATACATAAATACGTTTCACAAACCGCACATCAGTAAATCATATGAGAATGTACAGTAAAAACAACACTACTATTTGGAAAATGCATATGGCTGATCGTATTTAGACTAATGCTTAGAGCAGAGCATTTATTTATGAGCCGACGGAACTTGACAGTCTTTCTGGTCATGTCGACTTTTAGTCTTTTAAATGTTCGTTTTTTTAGTTTCACGCTGTATCCGCGCGTATAGCAGGGTAAGCAGCGGAGGCGTAGACTTCAGGTCTATTTATAAACTCAACTCTGTGATCGATCTTGAGAGCGATCTCGAGATCCGTTTTAATAGTCTATGAGTGAAAACTGCATTCAGTGAAGCTAAAAAAAGGAGAAAGGAAGGCAAATGGTTACAAAAGTCATTTTCCTACTTGGTAATAGATAGCGCATATTGAATTTCTTCACCCAATTAGTAATACCCTGAATTCAGACGGAAACAATAGAGTGTACACATTAGATGCTCTCTGCCTACTCTGATAAGCGAGATAAATCGTAAATCTTAACAAATTAAATATTTTTTTTGATATCGTTCTTTATATATAACAACTTTTTATATCTCAAATATCTATAGATCTTACACCATAATATGTTAAGAAATAAATGATAATTTTAATAAATTCTTAAGTAAACGTGCCTCATTCAACCTGTAGTTTTCTAAGGTAGCTTATTCAAACTCTATAAGAAAATTTCGAATTTATTTTCTATAGAACAACAACCCTGGTCGGATATTAAATTAATAAAAAGTCAAATAAAATCTACTGTTTTAGAATTCACGGTTGTAGTTCAAAGTAACAGTGTTTTAACTAACTTAAGTAACTTCTAACCTTTAGGCATTTTACAAGTACTTATTAGGTTTATTAAGAAAATGTTTAAACTTAAAATTTGGGTATATAAATCTAAAAATATTTTATAAGAAAAATAAATTTCGATATCATAAAAATTTTTTTACGCATAATAGGTCCACACACACACTCACATGTATATCTGTAGAATATTGCTGGTTATTTATATATAGCCGATTTTAAATAAAATAATTTTTATCTTCACGCTATAGCCCGCACACAGCAGTCTAGGCAGAGGGAACCTAGTGTTAAAACACTTCGTTCTCCACTTTCCGCCGAATTCTGGAGTCGTTGCGTGTAGAGTGGCGGAACTCAATGCCGCGCTTTGCCTCGAGACCATTGCAAAGAAATGAAAATTTAAATAAATATTTAATTTCCTCGAGTGATCAAACCCACAGTCACACTTTGCGCTTCGCCACGACTGGCCTCATGTTCGCCACTTGAAATGAAATACATATAAAATATCGAAACATACATAATTCCATACATTTTTACTAGGAAATAAACCATTTCACAGAATTCACAACTTGTGCACTTATACAAAATTTAATACAATGTTGCAAATGGAAATGCACTTGCATAGAATATCCAACGTCTGCCATTTCCGGTATTTTCAATAACCGTACATTTAATCATAACTCCTTTCCACTTATATTTGTTTAAATCGCAAAAGCTTACGATCATTGTAGAAAATCTTACTGTATATCATGTTTCCCTCGTGAAGTCGTATTTTTTTTCATGATATATTAATATATATATTCTGTTTTAATATTTATAGGGTTTCTTACCTCAAAAGGTAAAAACGGAACTGTTATAGGATCACTTTAAACACTTTGTTGTCTGTCTGTCAAAACAAATTATCTCGAGATTGCATAAAGGTATCCAGCTGAAATTAACAAAAATTATTAATATCTACCACCTTTATAGCAGAGAAAAAAATCAAGTTTCAAAATTAACTTAATCAAAAGATACGAGCAGTTATGTATCTTTTTGCTGCATTTTGTATGAAAATTCCCGCAAAATCAAAACCTATAAGGTACTTCCCGTATACCTAAAGTTATGAAATTTGGCAGTAAGTGAGAACTTAAAAATTGTAATTCATTTTATACCAAAACGCCCGCAAACTAGTTTATTAATTTTTTTATTGAATTGTACTTCCCGTTCACTTACAACTCTGAAATTGGAACTGAACCCTCGGTGTGCGAATCTGGCTCGCACTTGGATTTTTTTTTGAAACAAAACATACAATAAACCCGCGTCTTTTGGTATCATAGAATCATAGAATTTCCATGTAGTATAAAAAGAACATTTAGGCCCAATTGTCTAGAGCGCCGGGACGCTTTCCAAAAAACGCGGGCTCGCGTCCCGCTGCGTTCATATCAGCCCTACGACTCTTCTTGACATAAAATACGTAACATATTAAAATGTAGACATCAATAATTTGATTTGAAAAGGAAATTTAATGACCTCTTCTTCTATGGCTAGCAAAAAGAAATAATTTTAATGTTTTCACTCTAGCAGATAAACTGCAGCATTGAGTTCCGCTATTCAATACGTGTCTCGAAGTTTCAAAGGTGGAAAATAAAAAAAACGAAGAAAGTTTTGTTCTCTTCTTCCGTGAATGTGTAAAATATTTAAAAATTATTTAAAGACTTCTTTTTAGTTTCACGCTGCATCCTACACATAGCCGATTAGGCAAAGGAAACCGGGCAAACTAGTTCCATTAAGAAACTTCCTTTCCCCACTTTCTACCGAGTTTTTGAGGTTTTGCGTGTGGAATGGCAGAACTCAATACCGCGCTTTGCTTCGTTACCAAAGCGAGGAGATAAAAATATTCAATATTACATTTTCTCACGTGGGAATCGAACCCACAACCTATCACGTTTCTGCACCAAATCTGGTCTTATGAATTTTGAAGATAAGAGAATATATAGATTTTTATAAATAAATACGCTATAGGTATATCTACTGTAGCGTAGATAATTAGAAAAATCTATAATAATGTAAGTGAATAAAAAAAACCGTAATATAGTATGTTTGTATAATATCAAATCGAAGCTTTCAATAATATCTATTCAATTTTTAGTTCTGAACGTTTCACGCATCAGGCGTTTCAAATGAGCGTTAAGTCCATAGAAATTTATTACTTACGGATAGATTTTTTTTAAGTATTTTTAATGTATGTATAAGTTATTTGAATATTAATAAACTGTAGGCGACCCACGTAGGCATTAAAAAATAATTAAAGAAAGAAAAAAATAATTTATAACAATTTAGTAAATTATAAAATAAAACACATTAACTGTATTTTACACTATAATATATTTTATGAATACTCAGAAGGAACTCTCCAATCTATTTCTAAGTAATATTAAAATTATTATAATAATTATTTTTGAATTTCTCGACTTGTAGCGTTAGGTTCCGTCGAACGTCTTAATTTCTTTAGGTAATTAGAAAATTTTATAAAGGAATCACTCAAACACTCAGTAGACCCCCTACTGCTATATGCGGGAGATACTTGAAGCTACAAAAATTCAGGATACATTTGAAAGGGGCTCAGATAAAAGTTTGTCGTTGAAGTTTAATCTTTATTGCTCCTCTTTCTCCAACGTTTGAAATTAGAGTGACTTACTGAATTCAAAACATTTTTAAGTTTAATAAAACTTTTAATTTTAAAACATTTGAAACAATAGCTGTAAGGTAGATCTGGTATGCGTGATAAGTGGTTGGTTAACAACCGTGGCGGTGGTGGGTTCGATTTCAATTTGGGGAATTTAATTAATTTCCGCGCTCTGGGTACAAGATCAAGCGTGGCGTTAAGATTTTCCATTCAACACGCAATGTCTCCAAAAATTGGGCAGAACAGTATCATAACATTAGGTCCCCTGTACTTATCCTACTATATACGAGATAAGGCGTGAAGCTTAAAAAACCGGTTGAATGCGAGTTAGACTCGCCCACAGAGGCTTCTGTACCAATTTCAGGATAATAACATCCTGTCAACAGTGTGCTTCCCACACTGCATAACTTATAAAAGTTAACAAAATTAAACTTGGGAGCATATGCTCTCATTTTGTATGAAATTAATTTCAAACGTAAATTTGTTTTGATTTTTTTCTATGAAATATCTATAAATTTTTACATGCGGTTTTTTTTCTTTATTTATATTTTATGTTCTGACTTCATTCCAAATTTCATCACTGTAAGTCCACGGAAAGTGCCCTATAGTTTTTGATTACGAAATAAAGATTTTTTGAGGGGTTGCCTGGAAGAGATCATCTGCGGTGATAAGGCCGCCCTTACACCAATGCTTTTACGTACCTTGTGTTAAAGCACACAAGGTACGTCATAACCGCTCTTAGCTATACTTTTTTTAATATATTCTCTACTACTTTTAATATATGCAAATATACCTGTGGAAATACCTTTTCTTTACACATGACCTTGCAAACTCCATGTGTCATTTGTAGGTCAATTGTCAGCTCTGCTAATATTTTTTAATGATCACTTACCTGAAACAAAATATAAACAACTTAGTAACATATTGAAGAAGGAATAACTTTATTTAGGTAAATTAACATAGCTTAGGTTCCTTCTGTCTACAATGCTACGTGCAGTATACATCGTGAATATAAATTTGAAAAAAAACGTATACTAATGAACTAGACTCAGAATGTAGCTAGATAAGAACATATGGCTCAGAGTTCAGAGAATACTATTGATTTAAATCTTTTACAAACACAAACTCGATGAGAACCTATGGCTTAGTCGGTCAGAGCGCTTTCACGGTTTCTAAAGAGGCGCAGGTTGAAATCCCGCTACGTTAAAATTTTTATACGTTTTCTTATTAAGTCTTAATTAGTTTACAAGAAACAAATCAGGAAAATATGATCTTAAATCAATAGATAAATATTAAACCAAGATAATGTTCTTGATAATTAATAGATAAATAGTTTATTTATTATTATACGAAATAGAAAAAAATCAAAATTAAACTGCAATTTAATGTCGACATTGTCGGTAGCCAACTAAGCTAAGCGTCTCGCAAAATAATCATCACTCGATACAAACGATCAAAATAGAACAAATAGCAACTTCTTTTATAGGGTGACAGTAACAAATGCAGGGCGTGAGGTCTTTACTTTGTGCCGTTTCCTTACAAATAGAACTATCAATAAATAATTCAGATTGTTAAGGCACTGTTTTTGAATTAGTTGTTTTGTGGTTACCGTTTTCATATTTATATAAAAAAGCTACAAGTATGACCACCACAGACGGAATGAGATTGGAGCGTCTTAATATCAGATTTTCTCTACATCGGCTGATATAGAGGACAAAATATAAAGGTGTAAAATATAAGACAAAAATCATGAAAATCAAATATTCAAAAATAGCTGTCCCGTTTCATTTACCTAAATGGTACAGGTTTCTAAAATACTGATGGTACAGCTGATGGTACAGCAGGTCAAAGGTTCATAATAAATGAGTTACTCGTACTACAAAAGTAGGTTCGTTATAGTGAAATATCTTAAAAGGTCGTGGCCAAATCACGTCTCGTCCGAAAAAAGTGTTACCTTTTTGTTTGTTTATAAATGCTCCGCTACGCACCGCTGCCTTTGCTTTTGAACCTCCTTTTTATGTATAGAAGTTGTATCGACCTTATATAATATGTATTAAGAATAAATCTTTTTAAATTATACACGCCTTGCCTTCATAGATTGTGATGTGAGTGTTGATAAATTACGTATTTAGTTTGATCTAACTAATATTAAAAACAAAATTAGTAAACACATTTGAACACAGTAAACTCCGTTCCCACTAAGCCACGTGCTCTGCCTTGTTACCAGAGCGTTATCACATTCCCCCGAGTGCGAATTAAATCAAAAACAGGTGCCTCTACGCCAGGACGGCGTCACTATAGCTTTATTATGATACCTTTATTACAGGACGGTCAAATTCAGTTTCTCAGATTTTATAATACATATCATTCTTATAACCAAAACTAATACTCCATCTTAACAAAATTAATATAATAATATATGAAAAATGTACATGTCATAAACAGAATCGCCGTAAGCAATTTGCCCAAATTTGAACAAAGTGCCCTCACGCGGACTGAGGTTGAATTTAAATAATTTCTAATAGGAGAGCATTTGGGACGGCCCACATTAACATAGGATGAGGATAAATTTTACTAAGCAACCTTTTTGAATGAACTAATTTCAATATTCACATTAATTTGATACTAGTCTTAGGAGGGAACGATGTATCTTATCACTAGGTTCCCTCTGCTTACCTCTACGCTGTACCCTGCTATTTACACGATACAGCGTAGATGTATGTAATTTTTATTTGGTCTTTCTAAAAGTTCATACTTATATTGATAAAAGATTCAAGATAGCTAAACTATCAAAATATTTTTTTTCTTTGAAATGAGCATTCGATTACTTTGGTTCTTCGTTTTCTATTATAATAATTTGTCATCATTAAGTAAACTGATGTTGCGGCGACCTCCTATGTTGATAATAAGGAGTATGACGTTAATGATGACGATGATATGAAACAGTTAATATAGACAGAAAATAAAAGTCGACTTTAAGGCAAAAGTTTAAAGGAATTAATATATTGACAGTTGCATCTCGATATATTTTTGAAAACGTTATGTATGTTAAAAAAAACATTAATAATTTAACAAAAATTGGTGATGTTCATAATATTAACACTAGGAATAGGCTTAATCTTGGTGCACCTGTAACTCGGTTGCGTCAAATCCGCAATTTTTTCACGGACAATGACAATGTGTACTCTTTTACAATAGGATCCCAGAAAACGTCAGAGAATTTTCTATATCACGATTCAAAAAAAATCAGAAAAGACGTTTGTGTGTTAAAGGTTTTTACCAAATTAATGCTCGCTCCAATCTGTTTCAAAGGTATCATTGTCACAGATAACTATGATGAAAAAAAAATAAGTCCCGCTGAGTTTCTTGCCCCGGTTCCTCTCAGGTCTGAGGCATTAACTTTAGTGAACTGGTGGTAAATTACTTGGTATTCAAAAAATGAAGCATGTAACTTCTTATCTCTATATATAATAAGACAGTAAAAATATTTTGTCTGTACATTTCGTAATTTTGACTGAAATGGATAGAGGGACACTTAAAAAGAATAATAGAAAGCAAAAAGATTTTTTTTTATTTTCTTGTCTGTCTGTCTGTCTGTCTGTCTGTCTGTCTGTATGTATGTATGTTCACGTTAATCTCTGACAGAACTAAACTGATTTACTTAAAAATTTCACCAATTGCTTTGTTTTAACTCAACAAATAAAGTTTGTTTCATCAAAATTGATTTATTACAAAAAAAATATCGTCATTTGAATGAACTGAAGGCATTAGTTTGCCTGCGAATGTTATATAGCAATCGCGCTGGTAAGATTCCTGGCTAAAGAATGACATTCGAAACGTCTTGGTTATATGACTGTTGATAAAAATATATATTTTTGAAGCACTATTATACAATATTTTATACAATAAAGTAAACAAAATTGAATTGTTAGTGGAGATTACCTTCATAAATCATAACAGTTAAGTTTAAGTCGTAATTAATTCAACACAGAGATAAAGAACGATCTTGAAAGAAATATCAAGTAAATACAAAGATTTTTTGGTTGGTTCGTTCATATAATATATGTAACTAATTTAAAAACTGTACAGGAGTTAATATGCAATTATTACAGTTATTTTACAAAGAATATTATGAATCCTTCAAATCAATAATTTAACATTTAAGGCTGTTTCTGAATGAGTAAATTAAATTATTCACTGACATCAGCACATTTAACAGAGTATATTATATAGGTAAAAAGAACATAAAGTTACAAAAATATATACGTGTAATAAATAATTAGCTTTATGTATATTTTATAAATATCAAATATCAACAATGGTCGTATTTTTTTATTTAAAACAATCAAAAATTCTTTGACGATAATGTCGTAAAAAAATCATATTAGAAGTCATTATAGTTGTCAATCAATTCTGCTTATTAAATCAATAATCATGTATTTTAAGCGGGCGAAGCCGTGGGCGGTGGTAGTTTTGAATAAAATTATTTGAATTTGAATTTAACGGATTAAGTTAGTATAATATAGTAGCTATAATAGTATAGTATAATATATGAGTCAGTCGTGCAAAAGTAAAGCATTCCAATTATCACTTATTGCATCCAACATAATTAGTGGTTTTATATCGGAACGCATTTTGGTTAACTATTAATATTAAAATAAACTCTAAATATCAATTATTAGAGAGAAAATTTTATAGCAAAGTGCGAATCTCTCGAGCGTGTAAATTAGGTACTCGATAATGAATATTTAAAAATCGCTTTCAATTTTATTTATACAAATATATAGATAAAGGGTAATATAACAACATTATCAAAATAATTATATGATAAAATCTAATATTACTTGTACAGTATGAATATATCGTGGCGTAGCCATTGACTGTAAACGCAACAGTTTTAAATTCGATTTCTGCTTAGGGAATGAATTTTTATATTTCCTTTCTCCTGCAACAAGACAAAACGCAGCGTTGAGTTGCGCAACTCAATACCCCTCCGCCACTCTCTCATCATGCAACATATGACAAAAAATATTAGTGAAATAAAATTTAAAAAAATTTAATGTAATTTTGCATCTACCCAAATGAGTAATACATTTATTAAAAGCACTCTTCAATTTCTACGCATGGTCACTCTTTGTGACGCGTCACAACCAAGCTTAATCGTCGTGAAGTTGCGAGTCGCAAACGGCGGCATCGAAATGGGATTGCGAGAATAATGACCGTATCGGATGAAATATATAGCTTATTTATGTAAGTTAAAAACATGATTCTTTTGGAATTTTAGCTGCATTTTTTGTAGCCCCACGGTGTATTCCGCCTTCTGTTAAGAAGATATTTGTATTAAGACTCTTTCATACTCAATTTTTCGTCGAATTCTGGAGGCATTGCGTGTTGAGTGGCGGTCAGTCGTTATTTACATATATAATAATTTCTTTCAAGTTCTGGTCACTAAATCTTTGGCTCGTGGTCAAAGGCACATAAATCATTGAAAGCAATAAAAACATCCAATTACAATTTTCTTGTTGTCTTTATTGTGTAACTTGATGAAAAAGCCTGTGTCCGTACTGTACTGGTGGCATCGAATTTACGTATTGCAAATTAAATTACCTTTACACTGTTAGTTTTGAATCTATAAAAGATCTTGTCGAGGCCGGTCGTGGCGCAGCGGCACGAGGTGTGATTGCAAAACCGACCGGTTGTGGGTTCGATCCCCACTCGAGGAGATGAAATGCGGGATACAGCGTGAAGCTAATTTAATTTTTTTTTTTAAAAGATCTTGAGTTGTTCACACGAGCCAAAACACATCACATCACGAGCCTAACAAAGTGTTATTCAATAAATATATATATAATATTTTATTATTATTTTTGTTAGCTATAAATGTTGATTTTTATAGATTTTTTATTACATTGTCATCAATTATTTGGCCATGTTACATTTTTACAATTTCTAATCTTATATCTCAAATAACGTCAAGAGCAACGAGTTTCCGTTTCATATGTAGGGGATTAAATTGCTTTTTCGATTCGAGTTTTTACCGACGGCTGCAATTTTTGTGTGACATAAACAAAAATACTCCGTCAGATTCATACTTATACATATTTTTAATAACAAGCATGCGAACATGACGGTTGCGGGTTCGATTCCCACTCGGGGTATATAATCTATATATATAAAATAACATGTACCTGACTGACTGAGGTAAGACGCATGCACATCCGTAACCGCTGTGCGTAGAAACGTGAAATTTGGACAGATGTTTATTTTCATAACCAAACGTGAAATTTGGACATCTATTAAGAAGGGATTTTGAAAAATTTAAACCCTAAAGGGATGAAATAGGGGTTGAAAGTTTGTATGGATTTTTTTTAAATTGGCACCGATTTTTATAAAATTTGAAATTTAGACTCTTAAAAATATTTCATTGAATACGTGTTTCATGGTTTTTTAGAATTCACCCCCTAAGGGTGCAAATAAGGGGTTGAAAGTTTGTATGGAAAAATCTTTAAATCGCCACCAATTTTTATAAAAAAATAAATTCAGACCGTTAAAAATATTTGATTGAACACGTATTTCGTGTTTTTTTAGAATTCACCCCTAAGGGTGCAAGTAAGCGAAGCGAAGCAAATAAGCGAAGGGTGAAGCTGCGCGCGCCCACTAGTATTTTATAGTTTGATTCCCTCGCTCTGGTATCGAAACAAAGTGCGGCGTTGTGTTGTGCCTCTCTACATTCAATGCCTCAAAAATTAAAAGAAAGTGGGGAACAGATGTGTCTTAATGGAGAACAGAGTCTTCATACTAGGTTCCCAGGTTATACAGCGTGAATTTAAAAAATAATATCGTATAACTGCAGCTTCCTCAGAAAATACTCCAGAGCTGTCTAGAAGTACTTTACGCAACTTCTGTAGGCTGTCGTATCGCAATGGGACTACGTAAGTAATAGTAAAATTATGGTTATAGATAACGGTATAAAAAAATCTGTCTGTCTGTAGATATGAGTTTACAAAAACTGTTTGAGGTTTTAAAAACTACACCCGTTGAGCCCTCTCTTTGAGTTGAATTTTATGTAAAGTTCAAAATTTTTTCATACATATCATTTTATTGATTCCGTTGTGGTGCAGTCACACAGCCTCTAATAGTAAGCGCAAACGTTGGGGGTTCGATTCCCACTCGAAAATATAATTTATTTTCATTTTCCTTGCTATAAAGAGTTCCATCACTGAAAACGCAATGTGGAGTACGGAATGTCTTAATACAAGGTTCCCTCTCCCTACTCTATTATACATATACTGTATACAGAGTTAAGCTAAAACTAATTATATTTATTACATCTCTATAAATTAGTATAAAACAATCATATAGAGGTAAATACTACTAAAAGTAAAATATACGTTTAAATCAATTATAAACACTAACTCCTTATTAAAATAAAATTATCAAAAGCTGTTAAAAAAATTCCGAACACACATATATTTTGTATTACAAAACAGTGAACTTAAATAAAGAATTTTAAACCCAGAGCTTTACTCGAAAGATTTTCTTTGATAGAATTCTATTAGCACATTCTGTATTCATTGAAAGTTTTAAAGTTTCTTAGGTATCTTAAAGATTTTAGATTTTGAGAAGCTCAAATAAACTACAAAGTCGTGTTAGTAGTAAAGATGTACTAAGTATTTTCATAGTTTACGGACTTTATCGTGTATAACACTAGTGAACATAAAATGGTTCGTTGTTTTGTTTGTGTTAATCATATTATTAATCAAATTGATAAAAGATTAGCATAGTTAGTTATTTTTCTTCTTTATTTTGTTTACTTATAAAATTTAAAAATATTACAAAATTATGATTTTAGTTACTATTTTATATTATTTATACTATCTTTTTCACTCGGATTTAAAATATTCCGCGTTGATTGGCGGAATCCAATGGAAACAAGAGAAATTGTTACCAGAGCGAGAAATTAAAAAATTCTTTACCTCGAATGGCAATCGAATCAATAACCGCCCCGTGTACTGTTAGACGCTGTACCGCTGCGACGGCCTTAAAAACATTTTTGGTCCGTTTATGTCTACCTAAAATGTAATTACCCCGAGGCAACTTCGAGGCACCAAACTCAGAACTATCGCGTTTAACTGCATCATGGTGAAACCACATACATAACATACAAAACTCAACAATTTTCATATAGTAATAAATAAATACAATTTTCCTTGAGTACCACAAAAATAAAATAAACAATAGCAGGAAGGGCGCTCTTATTACAGCTTAACGGTCTCAGGTGATCCTTTTTTCACGGACAATTAAACTACGACGGGGCAAGTGTGTAAATAACAGAATATTGTATACAAATGTAAATGAAATTTATTTTCAAACAATTTAAATAAAATATTTATTGTTTGACAAGTTATAAATATATTTAACACTGGCTTGTATGGTTACGGCACACACGACGATGGTTGGGGGATCGTTTCCACTTAGGACGATTATTTTGAATTTCACTTTATTATATTTCATTATTTTTATTTAATACTAGCAACCCGCTCGCGGCTTCGCCCGCTCAACCACAAAAATATTTACTTAATACACTGAATTATGGTCGTGTTTTAATATACCTATAATGTATGTTTCTTCTAATCTTTAATTGAATATTTGAAATAAAAATATAACTTATCGATACTTACAATAAAATCCTAACTCATCGGTGTCTGTATATGGAAGATATATTAGAAAAATTGTTATTACGGACATTCAACAATGTAACAGAACTTGGTCAATTTCTCTGTTTGTCTGTGGGTTTGGTTCACGATAATTTCAGAAACGGCTCAACCGATTTAAGTGCACTTTTGTAATTTGGCTAACTTCCCTTAAATATTTAGTATTAGTTTTATTTTAATCGGTTCACACAAAGTTAAAACCAGATCCACGCTGTATCCTGCCTATAGCAGAGTAGGCAGACGGAACTTAGTAATAAGATACTGCGTATGATATGAGACTGATGTGCAAAATGAAAATATTATTAAATTACAATTCAATCCTCCAAGTGGGAATTGAACCCATAACGTCATGTTACAGTCACAACTTTGTGCGACTGCGCCGTGACGGCCTTTAATATTTATATGGAAGCGTCAGCGCTCCTTTTACGGGAACAGTATATAGGTTAAAATTCCCTTTTCTAATTCAGACAGGAAGTGGACAATGGATTCTCTTAACGTTAACTAATTTCTGCATCTCGGCAATGAAGGAAACAACGTGAGGTCTAAATACTTTTTGAAGTTTTAACTTTTAAAACTAAAATTTCAGTACATTTTTTTTTTATTATATTATAATTTTCTTACTGTCAATTCTATAAGTTATAGTCACACAATTCAATAAAAACAAAAACACTCGTACAAAATGCTAAATTGGTCCACTTAATTTATCCCTGCGTTACGAAAAAACATCTCTAATCACCCTTCCACTAAATTATGTAATCTGCGTTGACACTTCGTTATTCAGTGGAATGCAATAATATGCAAATCGATGTTCCGAGCCCTAGTTGATCCTCTTAACAATTTTATGGGACGTGCCACTCATATGTAGATTAAGATTTTATTTCTTACTTATCTATAAGGTACAAGATCAATCTGTATTTATAGTATACTCAATATGTCACACAGACTTTATGAGCCTTGAATGACTTCTGATTTCTGTTTTACAAGTATTCATTTTGATTTTTGGTATAAACTATTATGATATATATTGTAGCTGATATCCCAAACACCTTTAAATATATTATTATGTTTATTAAATAATGCCTTGACTCGTGATGTGTCTAGTGGTTAGAATCGTTTATAGTTGTGATCGTGAAGAACCCAAAATCTTTTAGAGATTCAGAGGTAACAGTGTTAGAAATAAAATATTTGCAATCAGAAGTTTATTCAAATAACTGAAAATCGACAATATAACATTGTCATAACTCGAAGCTCTTCCCAGGAAAAGCCAAGAGCTCGTCCTATCTTCCTCTCCACTAGAACTGCGAACTAGTTATAATAAAAGGAAGAAAGAGTAAGGGCACCACCCCGCCCCTACATCGTGAATTCCGACCAGGCCACAGCTTTACAGTCATCGTTGAACCCTCCGAGACACTTGTCTGATTTTCCTGAAGGTACTTGTTACGCTTTTTTATATTAAAATAGTATTAGAATGGTGATTCGTGATGTTCATTGATTTGTGAGATCGATATAAGTCGTTGCTTCGAACGCACTACCGCAAGGCTGCCGATATGTTGAATAAACGCACGGCGCACACCCCGCTGCTGTCTCATTTGTATTCTATATTAAGACAAGTTCTTAGGCGCCCATAGGCGGACCATATATACACCAGAGTTTCAGGACATAAAATAGCATCACATACCTCTTTGTTCTACAACGAGTTATAGAACTACTGTAGAAGCCGTTATATATAAATATCCAACTCTATACAAGCATCGCTTACGCTTCATAAGCGCACCGGAAGATTGCATCGAACACTATATAATAGGCCAACGTTCCTTTAGTACACTTAGCTAAAAGTATTAGCTTCGATAACACTAAGTAACGCTGATTTTTGTGACCGATATCAGTTACCAGCAGGCCGTGGCCCACCAAATCTCGACATCTGTCATTTTGGGCTCTCTACGATAAACAAACTGTCGAACAATACGTGGTACACTACCGCCGCACTGGTCAATACTATCAACCTGCGTTCATCCTACACTAAGTCGCACGTAGACACAATAGAATAGTGTAGAATACAGTATAAACCTTGGGACGCAATGCCACCACACTGTTGTATAGTACCATAAATCATCAATCCATCATACACTACTCGACACGTAGAAACCACAGTATATTCCACAGTCATTACACCTATGTCCAACTCCATACAAGTATCGCCCACGTACCGTGAGCGCCCCACGAGATGAAATTGAACACGATATAAACAGCATTTATTTCAAATATCCATTTTATTATGGACATTTAACAGAATAATAATACTGTAATCATGTTCGCAACTCCATTTGCAAACTCAATGTGTCGCCCCCACACATATTTAACTTATAAGAAATTCGATCCTAAAAGATCGTGCCATCATAGGCTTCGAATTATTATATTATATTTATTATACATTTGTTACGAGTCTTTATGTGCATCATAATTATTAGTACCGTAGTACTTAAGAGTTCGACTCGACCGCTGCCTTCCAACCATCACTACCTACTATATATACGGAACAACGGTTGCGACACTCGGGATGACAATACATGAACTCATCTCAATCAATATAGTATTATATTAAAATATATAGTTTGTATTATTCATAATTAAGTATGTTATTTATGTGTATTGCCATGTATATTTTATTTTATTTATTTTATTTTTAACTTACATCCAAGGTACATACTGTTACAATGTACAAGACATTTTGTGCATGACACAAAAATAAATAAACAAAGACAATCTGCCTAGAATATCAGTAAAGTTTTGTGAAAACCTTACCTCGCAAGAAATTAAGTATACGATACGTATTACAGATCTGACGTACCCGAGTAGAACCTACGGCCTACTTCATTTGAATAAGGCAAAGAAATATTTTAAGTTGAAAGTGTAGATAGTGTTAAAATACTCCATTCGCCAATGTCCGCCGAATTTTCGATTCTTAAGGTGACTGGTGGAACTCAACGCCGCGTTAAAACGCGGCTACGGCTAATTTAAAATGGTCGGGTAGAGCGTTGAAATGTAAAATAAATTAAATAATTATATGAATTTCCTCAAGTAAGGATCAAACTCACCACTGCTGCGTTTTTTTTCAGAGGAGAGGAGGAGGTTTTGTGTCAGAGGCTGCCCCACAAATCCACAACTTATTTTACGAATTTCCCTGAATTCATTCAGGTGTAAAGCCACGACCACCGCGTTACAAATACCTTTCTATCCTACAATAAAACCCCACAGAAGATCACTTGAGAGTCAGCTGAAGGCGATAAAAAGAACGAATTATTATGGGAACGACGCCACGACGTTAAGGGACACGTATAAAGACGTATAAAAGTAGTAAAACGACATAGTCGAAAGTGTTATTGTTAAGAATCAAAATTAGATGACACAATCTTTTTAAGGGTTAAAGGTAATTTTGATTTGATATTATAGTTTGTTTAGTTCATTTGTTACTGTATATCTCTCTTGTAAAATAAAATTCTCTAAACTTAGTGACTCTATTTGTTTAATTAAAGAGCTTTTATTATATATTGACTATGTCTGCCCCAACAATTCGGCGGAATGTGGGGGACGGAAGTGTTTGATGGAAAACGGATTTTCTTAATACTAGCTTCCTTCTGCCTTTCCTGTAATGTGCGGGATACAGCGTGAAGCTAATAAAAAATAAAACGCGAAAGTAAGTCTTCAAAAATAGTAAAATACATCAGTGTAAATGTAAAATATTCTCTACTGAGAATATTCTACATTAAGACACCATAAAAGAATGTAAACGATCCAATAAAAATTACAAATGTTTCCGTTTATTGTAGCGCTGTCGCCCTCTTTGGTAGCAAATATATAAAGGTTACTTACAATGTTAGTATAAGCAATCTCAACTTTGTTAAGTCACAAAACTTAAACTTAACTTAACTTAGCTTCACGCTTTATCCCTAGCGGGGTAGTCAGAGAGAACGGAGCTCCAAACGCTACGGTCTCTACATACCTCTTTCGCCTCGTTCACTGTCATCAACCTTTTCATACATGCCCTCCGGGGGGTCCTCATGCTTTTTACTTGACCTTCCTCCAGTATCTTTGATACTGTGTTTTCGAAGGTCAACCGAGGTCTCCCCCTACCTCTCTTACCGCTCACTTTTCCATCATAAATCTTTTTTGCCATTCTTTCATCACTCATTCGTTCGACGTGCCCAAACCAGCTGAGCACGTTCTTCTTCATTCTCACCGTGACATCCTCGCNAGGTAGGGGGAGACCTCGGTTGACCTTCGAAAACACAGTATCAAAGATACTGGAGGAAGGTCACGTAAAAAGCATGAGGACCCCCCGGAGGGCATGTATGAAGAGGTTGATGACAGTGGACGAGGCGAAAGAGGTATGTAGAGGCCGTAGCGTTTGGCGCTCCGTTCTCTCTGACTACCCCGCTAGGGATAAAGCGTAAAGTTAGTTTAGTTTTTTTTTTTGATAGAATTTACAGTTAAGTTAAAACTTATAGCAAATAAACAATTCTGTGATCGTCCATGACTCAGTAATGAAGCATTAAACTGAAAGTTTGGACAATTAAGAAATTTAATTTGAATTCGAATCAATATAAGTCTATATTACAGTCATAAAATAATACTGTATCGTATCTAAAAAGTTAATTTAAACGTGGGCAAGCAAAAAATGGCAAAATGGTCTAAAATTACGAGCACCTTGCACCTTGGTTTTATCCGCGACTTCGCACGCGTAGCCAAATAGAAATAACTAAAAATTATGTAGTTAGTCTTAATAGGAAACGGAGAATCTTCACACTAGGTTCTCAGGTTCTCTCTGTGTGGCATACAACGTGAGGCTATAAAACTACTGAAGAATCTGTTAATGTTTGATCTTAAATCATAATAACCTCAATAATATCTCTATCCGCATAGTAGATTAACATAATATAACATATCCTGTTGTTTTCAATAGATAGAGTGCAAAATACAAAAATAATTTTGCATTTTAGCAGTTCCTTAGATTAGCATGTTCTATGCAACAAAATCTTTACCTTTGTAGTATATTTTAGTATAGATAGTATATATTTTTGAAATTCAATATTCTTACTCGTGCTTTTAAATTAAATATTTTCCGTAAATTTAATAATCTAATTAAAACAAAGCGCAACCTTCAAAATTGTAAACTAAAACCTATGAAAATAAATGAATTAACATATATGACTAAGAACGTAGTTGCCAGCGTGGCGCATTGACACGAAGTGCGACTTTAAACGTGACAGGTAGTGGGTTAGATTTCCACTTTAGTGTGTCGCGTGAGTCGTCTTGAATTCCACCACTTAATACGCAACGCCTTCAGAATTGAGCGGTAAAAATGAGGGAGGGATGTGTTAACACTAGGTTCCCTCTGCCTGCTGTATTCAGGATATAGCTTGAAACTAAAAAAAAAACTAAAAACAAAAATATATAACTATTTACTACTAAAGTATAAATAGTATATCTTAATTATACATTTATTTAAACAATAAAAAGGAGTGGCAATTTCCCGATGTTCATCAGACGAGACACGATCACAATAGCGATCTCATTAAAACTGACAATATATAATACATAATGTAAAACACGAAAGTTAATCAACGCTCTTTTGAGACTGACGCTTATAATATTGTCAATAAAGAGATGCATTATACAGAAATGATAGCAAATATCGATTAATATATAAAAAAATCAGTGATACGCTGTATCCCGCGCACATCAGGGTAGGCAGAGGGAACCTAGTATTATCCATGTTGTTTATCACTTTCCACCTTATTTTCGAGACATTGCGTGTTGAGTGACAGAATTCAACATCACGCTTTATCTTTTTATCTTTTTTTTATCTGGTTACTAAAGTGAGATAACGAAAAAAAATCTAGAAAACGTATAAAAATTTGAACGTAGCGGGATTTCAATCCACGCCTTTTGGAAGCCGTCCAAGCGCTCTGATCACTAAGCCCTACGTTTTCACTCTTATACGCTTGTACTCTAATCATGTTGTTAGCACCGCTATGGAGAAATTTTTACAAATTTTCACTAACCAAAGATGATTGCTCAAAATTATCAAGAAGAGAGAATTCTATTTATTTAATACTTTTAATATTTTCAAAGTGTTATTCCACATTTAGGAAAATAAAATACTTATTTAGACAACGTTTAAAAATTTTAACGTAACACAATAATAACATTATTAAAACAATATCTTTATTATCCACCGTAGAAAACATAATTTAACTATCTTTATAAAATAATATTTATAACTCGTTGTTAATGTTTGAGAAATATCGTAAAATACCTATTAAAGACGCAAAATCACTCAGATTTGGAGACGCTGAACTAACGCAGGCGGCGACTGAACCTAAGATAAGTATGACCAGTACTTACTTGGGAAATTTGTATAAGATATATAGTTAGCTCTTACTGGAACGAAGAAATAAAAAAATCCCAAACTGGGATCTTTAAATTTATATTTGACGCCTATTATATATGAACTGAATAAAATAAAACAAACACTAAACGTTAAGGAAAGCTTGCAAAAGTATAATAGTGAAAATTGCATTAAAATCGGTTAAGTCGTATCTTAGGTTTGCGTGTACAAATGCATAGACAAATTTTATAATAGACCACAAACAATAGCGTAGACAAAAATTTAAAAAAATATTGTTTTATATTCTAATACATTGATAAATGATAGGTTCCCTCTACCTACTCTGCTACATGCGGGATACAGCGTGAAGCTAAAAAATGATAACAAATAAAAAAAAACATAAAGTGATACAAAAATTAATATTACTCATATTATAAATATTAAACTCTGGAGAGAATATTGTGAGTTATTTTTCATATTAAATGTACCGGCCATTTCGCTCAATAGAGTCTCTATGCAGATGTCCCACCGGACGCGACTCCGGAACCACTCTGACCCGGAAATGTTACTTGCCTTTTTATTATTATTATTATCTCAATTGGTTACTTCGTAGAATTCATATATTTTGTAGTATTATATAGATTGAATATTAAGTTACTGACTGTTAACAGGGCGATTGTGGTATCGATTCCCACTCGGGAGAATTAATTGTTGGTAAGAAGACAAAACGCGGCGTTGAGTTCCGTCACTCGACATACAATGTCTCATAAATTTATCTAGAGTCTATATGATATCTAGAAGTCACAAGTCGTGGAAAGCTAGTCCAACTTCATTATTTTGCACACCATTTAAACATAGAAAAAAGTATATTCAAGGTCAAATTGACCTACCACCATGTAGGTATTATATTTAATTTTTATTCTCAATACAAAATTGAAATTACACATGTTCCAAGGTATACTAAAAAATATATATTTTTTTTTTACTTTTATCTCTGACGTGTAGTTTTTAAACTAAACAAAAATTCCCGCACAAAAAGGAGTTATATCACTGTGGCAGCCAATATTTGTAATTTTCATGAGATTCTGTTTGATGAATGATGAATGAAATGAATGATTCAATCAGTGCAAAGGAAGAATTTGTGCTTTATATACTATTTTTAACATAATGTCCGTATTATTATCACTGAGAAATGTTAAAATTCACATATGTTACAAAAACAATCTCTTCTTTTCATACAAAAAAGAAAACATTATAGAAATATACTTTTCCCCAAAATAATCAAATCTTGTTAAACAAAAGAATTATCTATATCCATCCAATCAGTAAAAAAAATAAATAAAATATAATTAACGCGTTGAAGTAAGACCTTCCTTCGGTTTTTACATAATAGAAATTACAGTGTATTTTTTTTATTATCATGAGTTATTATAGACTTATAGATCAATTTTATATGTCAAATACATAAAAAAATACACTGAAATTAAAAATCACAAAATAAATCTGTCCTGTCCTGGCGCAGAAGCACAAGCGTGTGACTGTAAGCACGACGGGATATGGGTTCGATTCCCACTAGAGAAAAGAAATTTTAATATTTTCATTTCCTCCCTCTGGTGACAAAGCAACTTGGCATTGAGTTTTGCTACTCAACACCCAATGTCTCCAGAACTTGACGGAAAGTGCGCAGCGGAGTGTCTAAACATTAAGCTCCCTCTGCTTACCTTGCTACATGCGGGACACAAGGTGAAATTATAAAAAAAAGTTTCTATGGGTAATTCATATTCCCATCTAAACAAAGCTGGGACAGGACGCTAGTTTAATTATATTACTCAATATGACCAAACTTCTATCTCAACTGAAGATTAATGAAAGTTCTACTACCCGAGAGCCTTTATTACGGCTATTAAATCAAAATTAGTTAGTCTACCTACATTAAAAGTGCTACTGTGGCAAGATATCTCAAGTTCAAATAAAATTTCTTTCTTTCATCTAATAAAGAAAAAGTTTTTGTAATAATTCAAATATAAAAGATGGCTATACAGCGGATTTTTTAGTAAAACTAATAGAGACCAACATTTTTTGTGAACATTATGTTCACCTATATACGAACTGTTTAGTCAGCGCACGCCGGCAAAGCTTCAGCATCTTGATATACATGTGTTATTATTTTTCCCTGAATTTTTTGTTTAATAACAACAAAATATAGCCTATAGCATTCCAATAGTGTTATTTTTGTGATTGTGAAAAAAAATCATTATCGGTTCAGTATTTCCGAAGATTAGTTAGTTGATATATAAAAATATAATATAAATATATCGATAGATCCTATATAATATAAAATATAATATAACAATAAATGTTTTTTTTTCAAGATTCTGTTTTTTTTAATTTAAAGTTATTTGAAAATGTGTGTGAACATGAGTGCGAGTTCGCGTCCACCGTGTGTGTGTGCGTGTGTGTGTGTGTGTGTGTGTGTGTGTGTGTGTGCGTGCGTGTGCGTGTGCGTGTGCGTTTGCGTGTGCGTGTGCGTGTGTGTGTGTGTGTGTGTGTGTGTGTGTGTGTGTGTGTGTGNGCGTGCGCGTGCGCGTGCGCGTGCGTGTGCGCGTGCGTGTGCGAGTGCGTGCGCGTGTGCGTGTGCATAATTTATATTTTAATAAAAAAATTATGGACGTACAATAAAAACATTTTTAAAAAAGGTTGTTTTTTTTGCTGAAAACTTTTTTTTATATAGTTTCCTTTTCCAATAACCAACAAAAACAAAATAACCAACTTTTTTAGCTGGCCTATGTAACAGGGTAGGTAGAATAGACATAGAGATAAACTCTCCCTTTTCGTCGGGACATTGTATAGCGTAACTCAACACCGAACCTCACGTACAAGAGGAAATGAAAATAATTCATTCCCTTAAATAAGAATCGAAGTCACTAAGTACCATCGTGTTTACAGTCAAATCTAAGTATTGTATGTATGAATATAAAAAATAATAATTTTATTATATATAGATGATTCTTTTCTTATAGACTCTTTAGGGGACGAAACGGGATTCTTTGTTGAACTTTAGTCATGTATTATTCTGAGGAATAATGAAAAATACTTGAAAGGTTCCTCTCATGAGAATAAAATTGTATATATTTAAAGACAAAAAGCCTTTAGAGTAATTGCAATATATTTTATCTACCAACAATATTCTTGTAATATTTTATTTTTTGTTGTTTTAGGTATATTTCTATACAAAATGAAGAAATTAATTTAAATAAGATTTATAATAACATATATACAATACATATGTATGTATTGTATACCTATTATAAGACATATGTATATAATATTATAAAGAGATGTTATAGACGTGTTTCTTGATTTTTTTTTCAAGGTGACACACTTTGTTCTTATTTTTCCGTCAGAGTTCACAAAATATTTCATTTAATTATTGATATTTTATCAATATTTCTTTAATGAGGTCAGTCGTAAATCAGGGGCATAGGCGTGTACCGCCACGCATCGTGCAATGTCTTCAGACTTCGGCGGAAAGTGGTGAAAGAAAATATATTAACAACGGTGTGCACCAGGTTCCCCCTGCTTTGTGTGAGATACAACGTAAAACTAACAAGTAAAAAATTATCTTATATCACATTCTACACTTTATTCTTTAAAAAAAGTAACTAGAAAGTAAAAAAATATTTTTTTTACAAAAAAAACCGACTTCGAACAAAGAACTAAAAAGTAAAAAATAATTTTACACAAAGTAAAACGTACTTTGATTTTGTTAAACAAAAATAATTTAAAAAATATTTTATAACGTTGAAGCCGGTGTCAAGTAAAACAAACAGGCTTAGTAATTCAATATTGTAGTAAGGTTGTTGTAGCATTAGCTCGAGGCCGACTTCAAAATTATAAAATCATGAAAATCGAATTGATAATCTCCTTCTTTTAGAGAAATCGGTTAAAAATTGCCGAAACTGCTCGGAAAATGTTGCTAAGATCCTATCAAAATCCCTGCAGTGACATTAAACCAGAAAAACGACCGTTTAGAACTATTTCATTGGATTTCGTGTGTAAGCCCCAATATAATATATCAAAATAAGATGGGCTTGTCGGCAATAAGATACTTGCTTATCTATATATATAAAAGGACTTGTGCTGACTGACTGAGGTAAGACGCACGCAGAGCCGTAACCGCTGATGGTAGAAACGTGAAATTTGGGCAGATGTTTATTTTCATATTCTGGACATCCACTAAGAAGGGAATTTGAAAAATTTTAACCCTAAAGG
>JAAIXJ010000713.1:37698-64840 GCA_013403705.1 Heliconius hermathena
CAGCTTCACGCTGTATCCCGCACACAGCAGGGTAGGCAGAGGGAACCTAGTATTAAGACACTCCGTTCCCCACTTTCTGCCGAATTCTGGAGGCATTGCGTGTTGAGTGGCAGAACTCATCACCGCGCTTAACCTCGACACCAGAGCGAAGAAATGGAAATATAAATTTAAGTAAATATTTCATCCCCTCGAGTGGGGATTGAACCCACTACCAGTCGGTTTAGAGTCACACTTTGTGCTTTTGCACCACGACTTGCCTCATATAAATACAATATTGTTAAAAATAAGACTATTGTGATGTACTGGTGTAATACCATTCTCAAACTATTTAGTTTTTTAATTGTTGTGCAAAAAAAACAAAATGGACACTTTTGTGAAAATGTTGTAATAAAAAGTGCGGAAATCAAAAAAAAATCGATGAAATTACAGAAATGGCCTAGTACTCCTAGATATACAACAAAAATACAGCTAAAAAACATTTTAATTGCGATAAATCAAAGTTACATGTAAATATAAGATTCAAAATATAATAAATATAAAGCCTAGCGTAATTGCCTTTAATTTCTTAATATATTAAAAATAATACATACTACATACATATATAATACGTGAAATAAAAACAAAGATATGTTCTCAAGACATGATGTTTGTTATTCAATTATTGATTCATATTAGTTATTAATAGATAAATTATTAACTTAATGTTACGTTATCATTTTTATAAGACATTCTTGCAAAACAGCTGAATTTTACACTTCGTTCTCCACTTCGCGCCTTCGCTCTCGATACATTGCATGTTAAGTGGCCTAATTCAACGCTAGGAAACAATTATAATAACAATTAACTCCCCCGAATGGGAATGGAACCCGCTATAACACGATGGCCGCATTGTTTTGTATTTTATTATAATTATCGTTTATAGCGCATGTAGCCTATTTAGACAAAATTAAACACGTGTAATGACGCTTCAAAGAGATTCTAAAATAAATTGAAGGATCATACTCATAAAAATAAAAATACTTTTAATATTTACAAATTATTATATTTTTTATGTTAAAGCTCCGTATAAACAAATATGTAAATGTAGAAGCTTTTTTTTGGCTTGCATTCGATGGTTGTAGGTTTGATGTCACTCGAAGAAATAAATCATTTTTCTTTCACCGCTAAGGTAGGATTGATTTCCGCCACTTGAATGCCCCGAATTCAAGAGGAAAATGAAAGACGGATTGTTTTGGGAGGTTCCATAATCCTATTGTTTGTGGGATAAAGCGTGAAGATCATCTGAAGAAATAATTATAACAATACGAATTGATATTTATTGCCATGGTGGGAAACGAAAGTTTCTTAATGGGAACTGAGATCCTAAGACTAGATTCCCAGATTACTTCTGCCTACTCTGCTATGTGTGAGATATAGCGTGAAGTAAAAAAATTATTCACACAGACAAACAGACAAGAAAAAGACAAGCAAATTGGACACGATAACAAAAAATCAATGAATTCCATTAGTTATCCTCCAGAAGGGAATAGGCTTTAGTAGGCAGTTTATTTCATCGATTAACGAAGCAGAATGAATTGGGAAAGGTACCTTCGCGTGAAATACTCTATATCTACTGGCACTGGTAAACATTTATTTTAGCTAATTATCCACAGCTATTTATTTCGCTCAACTCTATACGTATAATGGATTTGTAGATCTTATATATCTGATATCTTTATTTATTTCAATTTATAGATTCATTTTCTAAGGCTTATTCAGTATTACTCTTTAACCTTACTGTTTTCTGCTTTTTATGAAAAATATTTATAATAAGTTTGTTATATTATATATAAAAAAAATATTTTAAACTATAACTTAATTACAGAACTCTAGTAATTTCTTCTAATTTTTTGCATATAATTCAAAGTTGTCATAAAAACCAGAAAGGATTTTTTTAAGTATCAGCTCATTGGTTTTTATGTCGCTTGATATAAAAAGAAATATAATAAATAGCTTAAAAAATTACGTTATAAAAAATACTTAAACCTACCTAAAATACGCTTGAATCAAAATCAA
Organism: Heliconius hermathena; assembly: GCA_013403705.1. Taxonomy (NCBI): domain Eukaryota; kingdom Metazoa; phylum Arthropoda; class Insecta; order Lepidoptera; family Nymphalidae; genus Heliconius; species Heliconius hermathena. The sequence continues at coordinate 39,754 of JAAIXJ010000713.1, forward strand.
ATAAAATCCAACCTAGGAACCTAATTCTGTTTCAGGGCACTTAAAAATAGAAGTAACAAAACGAAAGAGTTATTGGACTACCGCCAGAGACAAATGCCAACGAGTAAGTGCGTTCAAACTTTATTACACTAAAACTTTCCCATATAAAGGTTTGTAAGTCGAACAAATACAAAGAATCTAAGAACCATTGTGATCTCTATTTTTTTTTGATGTGATGTCTCTATTTTTTTTTTTATGGAAAAGGACAAGGTAAATGAGCGTTCGGGTCACCTGATGGTAAGTGATTACCGCCGCCCACGACCCCATGCAACACCAGAGGAACTGCAGGTGCGTTGCCGGCCTTTAAGGTGAAGATAGACGCGCTTTTTGAAGGTACCCATGTCATATCTACCTGGAAACACTGCCGCGGGTAGGCCATTCCACAGTTCCGTGGCGCGTGGAAGGGAGTTCCTACGAAACCGCACAGTTGTGGATTGCCACGTATCTAGGTGGTGTGGATGATATTATTATGGCGTACTGTGCGGTTAAAAAATTCGGTGGCAGGTGACAGGTCAAACAGTTCTTCAGAACACTCCCCATGATAAATGCGATAGAGAACGCACAGCGAGGCGACGTCTCTACGCAAAACCAAAGTATCAAACCTATCACAGATTATTGGGTCCCCAATGATTCGAATGGCTCTACGTTGTATGGGATCAAATGGTTCAAGCTGATACTAGGGTGCACCAGCCCAGAGATGAGAACAGTACTCCATATGAGGGCGAACCTGGGCCCTATATAGGGCCAAACGGTGTTTTGGCGTGAAGTACCGTCTCCTCTGTTGATGACCCCCAGTTTCTTCAAAGCCAACTTGGCCTTACTTTCCAGATGATCGCGATACTGGCAGTCACTCGAAACATTAAGGCCCAATATACTGATACTGGGCGCGGCTGTAAGGGGAATGTTTTGAAAGACTGGGACTCAGCTCAGATTCGATATGCCTCGCGTTTGCTAGAGGCAGCAAGCTTGCAAGACGTATCAAACCAAGGCTGTGACTTGTCACCGATTGGCACTGCAGTGCTAAGAATATAAAGTTCCATGCCCTGTAGAACCACGTCGGCAACAGCAGCGGCACAGGTACTAGGATCATCAGAAGATAAGCTAACCGGCCCCCAGGGATGAGTAAAATGTACGCATCCCATCCCAATCTGCTGATTTGTAGTGCCAGTTGCGGCAAATTGCGGGTGATCTGCCGCTGCCGCGCTTAATGGGCACGACACTCCGTATCAGGCAGTGGTCAGAAGACCCCAAAGGGGCATCGACGACAACCTGGTACTGTTCCGGATGTGAAGTCAGCAGAAGGTCCAATAAAGAGGCATTATGGTTGTCCACGTTCGGGAGTCGCGTAGGCGACTCAACCAATTGGAACAATTCGTTCGCCATAGCGAGGTCAAATGCAGCCCTCCCCGCGTGGTCGGTGGTGCGTGATCCAAGCCAACTGGCATTGTGCGCATTAAAATCGCCAAGTATCACGACCTCAGCGGAGGGGATCTGTGAGAGCATATCGTCGATAGCCGATTGAATGTGCTCCATGAGCCGATCCGTTTCTGCATTACCACTGTGGGACCTGTAAAGGTATGCGTAGACTCGGCCATGATCGTCCGAGTCAACACGGAGCCAGATGGTAGAAAGGTCCCGACCTTCAAAATGGGCGAGACGACGACAATTTAGGTCCTCCCTTACGAACACTCCGGCATGAGGCATAAAGTTATGTTCTATTTTGTAGCCTGGGTATTGGAGATAGGCTGTGTCGCTCGGTCGGGCAATTTGAGTCTCCGTCAGGAATAGCAAGGCCGGCCGTGCCGTCTCGAGATGATGGTGGACGGCATTTAGGTTGGAATGTAGACCCCTGATATTTCAAAAGTTCACGTTGAGTGTGGAAGGGATTGCCGTGGAGCATACGTCTCGTTTGCCCTGTCTATAGCGCGGAACTATGCCCTCCCCAGAATTCGAAAGGCCTGAGTTTGGAGACTCAGGGATTCTCCAGCACCAGAGGAGCTGGTACCCTCCTGGGGTAGTTTCTCTTTAAATGCTGCTATCATATTCTATAGGGAGGGGTGGGAGTTGGGCTCCGGAGCCCGGCATTACCTGAGGCGAAACGCAGTGGCATAAAGCCACTACTTCACGCCGGTTTTAAATGCCGGGGGTGGTAATGATCCCGTCGAGTCTGCCCATGCGTGTTGCCATTGCTGGCGATGTGACTCTACCACACGTACTTTAGTCACCTCTTACGATATCATCAGTACCAGGATGATCGTATTCTAAGCCGGGATCACACGGCTAAAAACAGCTCTATGATTTTATATAAGCTTATCTGTACTTTTTTATAGTTTGTTTGGACCGGTCTCGCTCATCTCAGAAACTACTGGTCAAATTAAAAAATGAGGCCGTCGTGACGCACTGGCATAAGCTATGACTGTAAATGCTACGCCTGTGGGTACGATTCCCATTCGGAGGAATAAATTATTATTTAATAATATTTTCATATCTTCTTTCAAAGAAATCTTGACTTCCACTACTAAGTTCTTACGCACAAATTAACAGGTTCTCTTTGCCTACCCTGCTTGCTATATGCGGAATACAGCGTGAAGTTGATTGGTTCAATGTGATCAAAGTTACGTCAGGCAGTTAGAATATATCAATATGTCAAAATGGCATACACAACTGTTAGTGATTTTCATCAGTTTTATATAATGACATTATCCTAGGATCTTAAATAAAACAATTGACCTTCACATTTTAATATATATTACATCAGTCTAAAAGGTAAATATAGCATTTGTGATGGAAACGCTAACACGTACCATCCACTAAACTAATACGTTAATTAATTATAACATTTAAAATGTCACACTTCACGTAAAAACAAACAACGAGCTCTAAACAACCGTTCTTCTAAAATCCGGGGCTCATTAAGTAAATGAGAAAATATATTTTTCTCGCTGAAATCAACGCGATCAAAACTCCTTGACTTTAAGTGCTTTTTACACAAACTAGGATTCGCTTTTAATTTGAGAGATAAATAGTTCTCTTCGGGCTCTATTCAATATGCCCGCACTGAATCATTTTTATAGTCCATTTTTGTATATAAAACTGAAATTTTCCAATTTTTCAGGTTAGAAGAGCCTTGTGTGGTATGATAGGAATGTGATAATAGGTTCGAATGTTGCTGGCACAGTTTTTACATTGTAACATTTAGACGTAACGCTTAGATAAACAATTAACACTTGATATTTTTAAAGGTAAAAATCTATGGAATTATTTTTATACAAAATCCATAATTACAAAATTTACTAGTTACTTTGTTAATTGAAACAGATGTTTGGAACAGAATTTGTTATATGATTGGATTGTTCAAATTGAGGTTTGCCAGTTTTCAGCCACGCTGACTGCCATCCATTATACGTTGCCTTAGTCAGATCGTAAAACGAGCAAACGAAGAGTTTGTGAGGAGAGCAAATGTGTTATTGCTTTCACATACACTACCATTGTTTTTATCTATTAAGGTAAATTAACTTATTATATTTATAATTCAGGCCATGATACAGTATGGCACAGGGGTACAAGCGTATAACTGTAACTCTCGACAGGGAGTTGTTGGAGGAGACAGCGATAGTGCAATCCTGGCTGCCTCAGAGTTTGGCGTCTGCAGAAGACGACGCATCCTGGGCGCAGAGGACGTTGACGCGTATCTGTGACACGTCAATGCCCCGTTCCAGGCGCCGCCCTCAGCGGCGTCAAGTGTACTGGTGGTCGTGGGAGATTGCGCAACTGCGTTCCATCTGCGTTGACGCGAGACACCTGTAAAGCCACTATCGTAGACGGGTACAGAAGGTGCAGGAGGACGAAGACCGTCTGTACCACGTCTATGTCGAGGCGAGAACGCGGCTGCAGGAGGAAATCGGTCGTGCGAGAGGCGAGTCGCACGACCTGATGATTGCGGGGATAGACCAAAACCCGTACGGCACACCTTACCGAATGGTGCTCGGAAGGTTACGGGCTTGGTCACCACCACTGACGCAGACACTCCAACCGGATGTCCTCCGAGTGATTCTGTCGTCGCTATTCCCGCAGCGGGCCAACTTTACACCACCCAATATGGCCCGCCCTGCAGCGCGTGAAGAGGAGGAAGACAATGTTGCACCACCGGTGGAGGTGGAGGAGCTCGAGGAGGATGTACGCCGATCTCGGCTCAAGAGCAGTGCCCCGAGCCTGGATGGCATCCTCGGCCGGGCGCTAACTCTGGCCCTGAACACCCTGGAGCCCAGAGTGCGAGGACTATTCTCTGCTTGTCTGGCTCAAGCCATAATCCCACAGCTGTGGAAGACAGGCAGTTTAGTCCTCATCAAGAAAGGGGGTCGCCCGGCGGATTCAGCCTCCGCCTACAGGCCCATCGTGCTCTTGAGCGAGATCGCCAAGCTCTTCAAGCGTGTTGTAGCCAGGCGTCTGCAACACCATCTGGAGGAGACAGGTCCGGACCTCTCGGACCAACAGTATGGCTTCCGCAGGGGACGTTCGACGGTGGATTCCATACTGGAGGTGAAGTCCCACGCGCAGGATGCGGTAGCCCGGGGCGAAGGAGTCTTCGTGCGGCAGGTGGAGTTTTCGGGGCCACTTCACATCTTTGGCCCCGAAACTGTGAAAGACGGCGGCACGCACGGCGGATTGGCACGCCTTTTGCCCAACGTGGATGGGCCGAGCGCCTTGAGCCGTCGCCTGTATACCGGAGTGGTCAGGTCGATGGCCCTCTACGGTGCCCCCGTATGGGCGGACGCCCTGGATCGGCACAACGTCACTCTACTGCGACCTGCGCAGAGGGTGATGGCCATCCGAGCGATACGGGGGTATCGGACCATCTCCGGTAACGTGGCATGCGTGCTGGCTGGAGTCATGCCGTGGGACCTGGGCGCGCTTTCTCTGGCGTCGGTATATTGCCGGCGTCGGGGCCTAGCGTCTAGGGATCCGGCTAGCCAAGCACGCGCCGAGGAAGCCGCTATGGAAGTGTGGGAATCCCGGCTGGCGACACCAACTGCCGGCCGATTGACGATCGAGGTTGTTCGTCCAGTGTTCCGCTAGTGGTTAGCGCGGCGTCACGGCGTCATAACCTTCTACACCACACAGGTGCTCACGGGGCATGGCTGCTTCGGAGGTTACCTGTGTCGGAATGCTGGGAGGGAGTCCGACGCTCGCTGCCACCACTGTGACGACTGCCTCGATGAGCCGGCCCAGCACACATTGGAGGTGTGCTCAGCCTGGGCGTCTCAACGTCGCGCTCTGCGCGACGTTATAGGGGACGATCTTTCCCTGCCGGCCGTGGTCAAGGCCATGGCCGGCAGCGAGACGTCGTGGGATGCGGTCTCCTCCTTCTGCGAGGCAGTGCTGCTTGAAAAGGAGTCGGCGGAGCGGACGAGGAAGGCTTCGGCCGAACTCGCCATCCGCCGCAAGAGACCGGGTCGCCGGAGGGCTGCACACGATCGCCGCCTTCCGCCCTAACGAGCCAGAGGGCGGTCAGCTTGCGGAAGCTGGCCGCCTACTAACCTGGCCGGAGTAGTCGCGCGCAGGATTGCTCCCGCGCGCTACTCCGAGTAGGCCGTCGAGGGTGCCCACACACCCTTGACTCCGCGACGTGCATTGCAGGCTCCCGCCGCCGCGTTTCGCGGACGACTAATGTCCCCGCATCTCGCGGCCAGTGGCGGTCGAGGAGGAGCACCGTGAGGTTTTAGTGGGTATTCGGACGGCCTACCATCTGCCGGTCCGTGAGCCCCACATAACCCGCTCGAGTCTGGGGACTCGAGCTGGTATCCGTAAAAGGATTTCCTCACGAAAAAAAAAAAAGATTCCATAACTTAAGTGAAAATTGAATCCATATTCAATATCCACTCGAGGAAATGAAATATTTCATATTTTCATTTTTTCGCTTTGGTTTGGTGTTGAGTGCCGGAACTCAACACGCAATGCCTCCGGAATTCGGCAGAAAGTGAGGAGCGTAATACTAAGCTCCCTCTGCCTACCCTACCACATGCGGGAAACAGCGTGAACTAACAAAAAAGTAAAATTAACAAGTGCATTTAATTACAGTTTGATATTTTGTATATAAATTCATTTTTGTATAGAATTTTGTTTCTTTGTATAGAAAATTAGCCCCGGCTTTTGTTTTTAATATGTCAACGTATTAATGTTACCTTACAGATAGAATTTCATTATACTGATATCGAATGAAAACAATGTGTATATTGAAAGCTTTTAAAATTAGACACGACAATATACATTTTTGCATGCACAAAATTTAATTTTATTATCTTCACTCGTTGTGTGGACAGAAGGAATATATTTTTAAGATTCTCCGTTATCCGCTTTTAAATGATTTTAGAGAGATTGATAAGTGGCAAACCCAATAACATATTTTATCTTAGTCGATTGGAGGGTCATCAATTTTTTTATTTTTTTTTTTGTGGATTTACAAATTCATTGACGTGGACGCTCAGTTTATTATAGATTTATGATTCCAATTTTAAAAAACCAGTTAAGTGCGGATCGGATTCGTCCACCGAGTCTTTTGTGTCAATTTCAGGATTTTTTTACAAATTTATCTTTACGAGCATATGCACTGATTGTATATAAAATGAACGTTAGTTCATTTTATGTAAAATAAATGCATATATGTAAGTTTGTAATGATTTTTTCTATTAAATGCCTATAAATTTCAACTTTTCGGATTTCTCCTTTATTTGTATTGCAAATTCTTACTTTGTGCTAAATTTTGTTTGTGATAACAAAGTGATCCTATTAGGGTTCCGTTTTTTTCTGTTCAGATACAGAACCCCAAAAATGGGGATGAAATACGAAAATATGGTAAATTAGCTACAACATACAATATGTTTTATATACGACTACATTACAGCATATAATTGGCATCTAAATCGTAACTCGAACTCGACCCGATCTGTCCTGCCAGCGATTTATATATCGATCGATTGATCGATTTATATATCACTAGCATTAGTATATTCATTCGCGCCATTAGAATTTAATTGGCGTTAATTAGGAATAGTTGTGTTGCGCGATTGATCGGAATGCGGTGTACCACTTAATTGGCAAACTTGAACACAAGTAATTGTAATTAATACATTTAAATAAGATTAAGTATTGTAGTTAAGTACACTTTCAGTTTACTAAACATGACTTTATTTTACTGATAATCAGTAGCTGTAGTTTACGCTAAATATTTATTATAATTATATAATATTATACTATTAAGGCTGTCCTCGGGCGGTGGCACAACCGTGTGACTGTCAACGCGACAGTTTTAGGTTCTATTCCCACTCGGATAAAATAAATATTTAATATTTTCATTTCTTCGTTCTTTTACAAAAATTAGTTATATTTTTTTTCCTATCACCACATGAGCTGTATTTGTAATAAGTCCATATCTATCTTTAGTTATACAAATTATTTTACTTATAATTAAAATATAACAACATAATTAAAAATGATTTCACTTAAAAAAATAAAACTAAGCCTCCATTTAATTTAATTTTATTTGTAGATTGAGATCAAAAGAAAGCTTTTTGTTTACAGATTATTATTATCACAAATATTTACCAAAATAATATTTATGATCTTCATAACTAAAATAAAAAAAAAGCACAAAAATATAATATTTTGACAGGTTAAATACGTAATACAAATATTTGAGAGACTCCGATGTCTCGTTAAAGAGACAAAGGAAATTTTGAATGCCCCGAAGATACGTCGCCTTGTACACGCGGGATTGATATTGATTTCCTACGAAAAATTTTTTTTGTTGATCAGTACCACCGTGACGCAGTGAGATGGAAACTGTACGGGCAATGTACGTGGATTCAATTCGATAAAAAAAACAACATGTTCCCCTAGAATAAACATATTTTATTGTTATAATTTGTATGGTTTATTTTAGGTTTGATTATGTAGTATATGTGATTTCAAAAAATCATAATTAAAATTGGTTATCGTATATGACACGATGGCTCTTCATTAAAAGAATAACATAAAAAAGTAACATTTATGTAAGGATAAAGTGTGTGAAATAAGTAAGAAAAATATAGAATAACTTTTTTTGGCTAATATAGTGACCGTCGTGGTGTATGAGAATAAGTACTGTAAATGTGACAGTTGTGGGTTCAATTATCATTTAGGGAAATTAAATATTTTATAATTTCATCTCTTCGCTTCTATCTTTCTTTCTTCGCTTCTTCGCAACATTCAGTTCAGCGATGCATTCAGACCCAAAGTGGAGAACGGAAGTGTCTTAATAGGAATAGAGTATAACAACACCACGTTCCCAGGTTCCATACGTGTGCGTGCAATAGTGTGAAGCTAACAAAAATAACTTTTTAATGACCTATCACACGCAACGCCATAAAGTTCTGTTTTATTAATTACCTTTACGTGACATATTTGTATATTCAATTTGTATACAATTAATCAGGTTTTATGCGTTATTTGCTAAAGTATACAGAATATTTAAATTGGCTTTAATTTTTAATTAAATGTAACAAATTTGTTTTAGTTACCGATAGCAAGTACATGTATGTATAATAAGGGTAACTATGAATTTATTTTTCAGGTTTACGCTGTATCCCGCATATAGCAGGCCAGGGTAGCCAGATGGAGCCTAGTGTTAAGACACTAAGTTCTCCACTTATCGCTGAACTCTGAAGATATTGCGTTTTACGTTTTTTGCCTCATTACCCTGATAAAGAAAATGAAAGTGTTAAATATTTCATTTCCTTGACTGATTGAATAAGAGCCAGTCGTGGCGCATCGGCACGAAGTGTGACTGTAAAACCGATAGGTTGTGGGTTCGATTCCAACTCCTCGAGATGAAATATTTACTTAAATTTATATTTCCATTTCTTCGCTCTGGTATCGAGCCGTAATATCTAAATACCGCACCCGAATCATTTCTTTCAACATCTCCTACATTCAAGGGTTTCTGGTAGAGATCTCTATTAGAGATAAATTATCCTTTGTACACATTCTTTCTGTTGTTATATGATTTCTGTACTTTTTTTCTTATGTGGTACATAAATAAATGAAAAAAAAAAGAACCAAATTGGTAAACTCCTTTTAAAATAAATCCTGATAAAGTTGTATTACTTTTAATTTTTAAAAATAAAATATAATAAGTATTCTTTAAATCAAATTACTGTAATAAAAATATACGGAATCTTTAACATGCCAGGTATAATGCCTCCAGAATTCGGCGGAAAGGAGGGAACGTAAATGAGGTGAAATGAAAACGGGGTTTCTTAACACCAGGTTCCCAGATTTCATCTGCCACACACTGTATCCTGCACACATAGCAGGGTTGCTACGTGAGCGGGATACAGTGTTAAGCTAATGCATATGCCGTGATACATTGACAATTTCTCAATTTTATACACGAGAAGTCTCAATAACATAAATCTTACAAGAATCTTTCATATTTTCAATTGAAGTATAGAGCATAAAAATCTAACCTGTTAATTAGCACGTATCAAAAAAAACACATTTTGTAGACCGAATAAAAATTTAAAGATAGATAAATTTCACAATATTGTATTATCTATCTTATAAGAATACGAGGACTATTACAGAAAGTTTTAATTAACTTTCTAAAAGAATATCTTTCGTTGAATAAATTCAATGCATCATTTCAACTCGAAGTTCGTTCAATTTTTATTCAGGCGGAGTATATAAAAAGTTCAAAACAATGATGCCGAATCCATAAATTTATAGGAAAACTCTATAATTGGTTTGGTACATAATAGGGTTTTCGTTTCATAATGACCACATTATGAACCGAAAACCCTCTCCAATTTCAAATATAACCCGCAGATTAAACTTTTGTTGAGAATTATATAAATTAGTTATTAATTTATATAATTCTCAACAAAAACTTATTTTTAATTATTATTAATATTGTTATATTGTTGTTATTATTAATTTCATATTTATTTTGGTTGATTGTGAGTCGTTTTAATGATGTTTGCTTCTGCCTTGTCATCTTATTTTGTTTATAGTGAACTAATATTGCATTATTGTTACACTATTTATTATTTTTTAAAGTAGAAATATATACTAAATATTTCTCAAAACGATGTGTCCATCGTTTCGAGAAATACTGTCCTATTTACGGCAAGTATTTATATCTTCCAAGTCCAATCAGATCAGAAAAGTAAAAAATATATAATGATAAACAGTTCCCTAGTTCAGCATCACGCTGTATCCCACACACAGCAGAGTAGGCAGAGAGGATGTTGTTTTAAGACACTTCTTTCTCCACGTTCCGCTGAATTTTGGACGCTTGCGTGTTGAGTGGTGGAACTCAACACCAGAGCGAAGAACTTAAAATATAAATTTAAATAAATATTTCACTTCCTTGAATGGGGATCGAACTCACAACCAGTCGCGTTATCAATCAAACTTTGTGCCCCTGTGGCACTACGGGCCTATTGGTACCCGGGAAAATATAAATATAAACAACAGTGAAAATATATATTTTTAAAGAAACACAATAATCAAAGAACTGAATTTAACTGAAAAATAAAAAAAAAATAATACACCTATTAAGCGGACAGCATAAAGAATGGGTAAAGAGTTTTTACCAGTGATCAGAACTTTGAAAACTTTTAATACGAAATTGTTGATGTTGGAAACTTGCTTCGTTCGTTCAAATTCTATAAATAGGAAATGGCTGACTTTCTTTATCTTAACATCATCATCATCATTATCATCATTAGCCTGTCCTAGTCCACTGCTAGACATAGGCCTCTCCAATGGCACGCCACTCGATCTTGAGCTCTTCGCGTTCAACCGATGCCAACCACTTTGCGAATGTTGTCGTCCAATCCAGCTGGAGGACATCCCACATTCCGCTTGCCGCGGCGTGGTCTCCACTCAAAAATTGCGACAAGTGTTGGAAAACTGTTATACAAGAAAATATTTCATATTTTTGACTAAAAATTATTGGAAATTTATATATATTAATTGGTATATCTCCTTTTTTAGGCAAATACCACTAATCTCGCACAAAACAAGCAAAGCATAAATAATGAATGTTTTAACATGCGGAACTTAATGCCGAAATTTGTCTCACCTTCGTTTCGATTGTACTAGAGAAAAATATCAAAACTCCTCCTAACGAAAATCGAATGTTTAACCATGGTAACGTTAAATATATTTTTGGTTTTGTAATAAGTCTATAAATTATAAGAAAAGTTTCATTTATATTTTTAAACACTTTACTAACCACATGATGGTCATTTTATAAAAATAACACATTACTCTGGGTCTTGCTATTGTTCTTACATTTGGAGTTTGCTTTTTAATCAACAACAAACGTATATCATATTTTAAAGTGAAAATTTGGGGAACAGCATATTGTATTATGCAGTATATTTTGAAAAAAGAAATATTTTTATACAATTCAACAACATCAACTACTTTCGCCAAGAGCCAGTCGTCAGGTCATGGGCACAAGCGTGTAACTGTAAAAGCGATAAATTGTGGATTTGGTTCCCACTCGAAGAAATGCAAAATTTAATAGTTAGATTTGGGTGGGTAGTGCAAAGATAAAATAAAAAATTAAATTTGTCTAAAAACAAAACATGAATTATTGTACAAATCACATTATAACAAAAACGCGTACAAACCCGAGTCGGTGTCAACATTGAAAATAATGAACTGAATTACACTTTGACAAATTTACCCGAAAAGTATCCTTTGTATTATTAATGACGTTGTCCCGTTGATAATTAAAGAAAATTCTAAATGACTGTTCCGTGGGATCCAGATGAAAAAAAATGAGTCCCCACGGGGCAATTTGGGGGTGTAGGTCGCTGCAAACTGTACCGACTAAAGTTAGTCTAATATTATCCTTGTATTTCAAAAGTTCAATTACACTAAAAGGTTTATTATTAGAAATAATTTGATGCAATTAAAATGTCTTGACTACTATTTTTCGCTGTCTGCTTTGTAATTTTTTCGTTTAGAATTTTTTTTTTAATTGGGTCCTTAATACGATTTGCTTTATTTCTAAGGAAAGTTATATTTTAATGTAATTAAGACTAATATAGTGTTTCTTTTTAACAAATATGGACTAAAAACAACAAGTTAATGCTGAAATAATAAATATAAAAAATATTTTTAATTAAATTAGACTTAGTTACATTATCGGTCAATGAAAGCCAATCCAAGCTTCACTATGATGCCATAATTATATCCATAAACTTCTAATTTATTTTGTAAAAAACTAAATATCTAAATTAGAAATTATTTTCAAAGTAATTTCAAAGGAACCTTTTTTTTGCTTATAAAACTCTAGCAACTCCACATTAAAAAACTTTTCCTTTCGTAAAATACTTGTTTTATTTGTCGCCAGAAGAATTTTCAAAAGTAAAGTAAGAATTCATAAAAGCTTTCTTACTCATTATTTGTATAGATATATGTATCTTTTGAATAGTTTCCATCATATTCCCTGTTGAGGCTAGTCGCGGCGTAGAGGTACAAGACTGTATTTGTAAACGCGAAACATTCCGAGTCCGATTTCCACTCGAGAAAATGAATTGTTTAATTTTTTCACTTCTTCACTCTGATGTGGAGGCAAATCGCAGCGTTGAGTTACACCACTCAATACGCAATGCCTCCAGGATTCGGCGAAAAGTAAGGATGGAGTGTCCTGATACTAGGTTCTCTCTATTTACCCCGTTACATACGGGAGGATACAGCGGGGAAAAAATACTGAAGTTATGTTTCTGAATATTTCATGGTAAAAGGTTATTTTTATACTATTCAATTTTAAAATTTCATTAACCCTTAAAGGCTATATATTATAGATGTAAAAACACCTAGGTAGATTTGGTTTTTAGTTGCTACACTTTTTAATTTTCGTCACAGCGGCTTGTATTTTTGTGTATGGAGGATACACAAAAAAAACTGAATTGTGTGTAGCCCTTGAGTGGGTGAAAGAAATGGTATTTCTTACTTGCAATTTTTACCACACGCTTGCCTCCTGGGTGTATTGACACCCATAATAGTCATAGTGCCCTCCCCATTGAATAACAACGTAAGTTGACCTTTCTTAACATTATTATTGAATTATACATGAAAAATGAAAATTTAACATACATAATGTGGATTGGTTTTTTGGATTAAGAGTCCACGGTAGTAGTAGTAACTAGTATCTACGAAAATTTTAAATCAAAGCTGTACCAGCTTCTGGCGACGAGACGACTGATTTATAGAACTTATTAGAAGAAGATATTCATCAAGATGATCTCCAAACGACGATTAAGAAGAACTGCTGTCTCATCTCTACGAGAACACTTTGTATATAAAAGTAGAAAAAAATATATTTGAAAATGACTAAGAAAATAAAAGCTCCCTAAGAATTAAAAGTTTTTTTTTGCGACACTTGTGAGGTAAAAATTTTATATATTTTTTTATTATATAATTTATTAAACTTAGCCAGGTTAAGGGCAACATATTGTACTTAACAGAAATCAAAATTATTAACGGTAAAAGTAAGTTGTTCACAATTTCTTACAATTAATCAATAATTTCATTACTTTTAATAAATTAATTTTTAGCAAAAAGAAAAACCGACTTCAAACAACGAACTAAAAAGTAAAAAATAATTTTACATAATGTTAAACATACTTTGATTTTGTTAAACAAAAATAGTTAAAAAATTATTTTATTAGGTGAATGAATAAGTTCTCGCTGTTTTTTGAAAGATGGCGTTGCGGCTTTCTGTGCATGTAATTTCGTATGGTAACGAATCACCAAAGTAGTACTATATGTAACCTCAAATTATAATAGAATAGTGTTTACTACAGTGTCAACTACATATTTATTTTCCCTTTGTGAAAATGTGTACTTTTGTGCCAAATAAAGTGTTTTTGCGGGGAATTTTATTGCACTGCTTTATTCAGAAAAAATCTGCAGCAGAAGCACACAGAATTCTCGTTGAGACAATGCTTTGTCGAATACAACGTGCAGAGACTGGTTTAGGCGCTTCAAAAGTAATGATTTTGACCTTGAAGACAAAGAGCGTTCTGGAGCACCGACAAAATTTGAAGACAGAATTGGAGGCATTGCTTGAAGAAGATCCATGTCAGACGTTAGTAGAGCTCGGGAAAACGTTACAAGTAGATGCGTCAACAGTTTCAAAACGTTTAAAAGCGTTAGGAATGATCCAAAAGCAAGGGCATTGGGTGCCGTATGAGTTGAAGCCGAGAGACGTAGAACGACGTTTTCTCATGTGTGAATTGTTGCTTCAACGGCAAAAGAGAAAAGGTTTTCTGCACCGTATCGTCACTGGGGATGAAAAGTGGATTCACTACGACAATCCAAAGCGAAAAAAATCGTGGGGCATGCCGGGTCACGCATCAACATCGTCGCCAAAACCAAATATCCATGGTTCTAAGCTTCTTCTCTGCATTTGGTGGGATCAGCAGGGCGTAATTTATTATGAGCTGCTTAAACCTAATGAAACTATCACGGGAGCTCGCTATCGACTTCAGTTGATGCGTTTGAGTCGCGCTCTGAAAGAAAAGCGGCCACTATACGAGCAGAGACACGACAAAGTGATTTTATTACATGATAATGCTCGGCCACATGTGGCAAAACCAGTCAAAACTTACCTGGAAACACTTCAATGGGAAGTTCTACCCCACCCGCCGTATTCACCGGACATAGCCCCCTCCGATTACCACTTGTTTCGGTCGATGGCACACGGTTTAAGCGAGCAGCGCTTCCATTCTTTTGAAGAAGCCGAAAAATGGCTTGATTCCTGGATTGCCTCGAAAGATGAGTCGTTTTTCCGATATGGGATTCAATTGCTACCAGAGAGGTGGGAGAAAGTGGTCTCTAATGATGGATAATACTTTGAGTAATGTCATTGTAAGCATTATCTTTTAAATTAATTTAATAAAAAAAAAATACAGCGAGGATTTATTCAAGGTCCTAAATTTGGTGTCAAGCTAATGCTACAACAACCTTACTACAATATGGAATTACTAAGCCTGTTTGTTTTACCTGCTATCCTTAAAACGAACACCGTCAATTGCATTTATAGCCATATTTATCTGCCTCTTTAAATTATGCGGGGTTCCTGGTATTGTTTTTTTTTGATTGAAGAATTACTTATAGGTCCCGACTGTTAATCCTAATAAATTATTGGGCTTGTTTAGTTTCTTTTTAGCTTTATGCAGTCGGGGTACTTGTTTTTGTAAATATTTTTTTATTTTTTATTTTTTTGTTAGGATTTTTTACAGTAATGATAATCAAGATATAGCTTTTTGAAATCCTCGTATTGAGTTCTTGAATTTGATACCCATATTATGGTATTCGAAACCATTTTTTTTTTAATTATTCCAATAGCATCAGCAGCTGTGCCGCTATGATTATTAACGTCACCTATCTAAGAACACTTGGGCTGCTAAGATGAATCTAACGATACCTCAATTATGTAAATCCGTTCAGCAGTTCTGGAGATATCAGGTAATAAAGAATATTACATACATACATACATACATACATACATATATATTATACATACAAGATACGCAAGAAAAACATAACCCTTCCTTAGTAGTCGGGAAAAATAAAATCGTTACGATCTATAATCCAATAAAATAGTTTGTTTACATACATAGATAAATATATACTAAATTTTCTATTCACAACGAATTTGATTATTGCTAACACGATACTTAACATGAGTATAAATATGTATTTTTTTATAAACGATCGAAACAACGAACTGACCAAACCAACAAGTAGAAAAAGAGGATATAATGTCTAGACACCCTATTCTTAATTTTCCATTCGATTTCACTCACTACCAGATCGGAAAAGGGATAATAATTGAAATATAATAGTAATCCCCTGTAGAATCGAATCTACAAGCATCGCTAACGCTTTCACTGCGCCACGACGACCTTTGGCAATAATATTTCATGCCAGAAATTTAAGAAATCTAACCTCTACCTCCACCGAAAAACGTGCCTGCGCCCAGCGTTAAAAAGCCCACTTGACAAGAGGGCTGTCAAAACGTCAGACCTAAACTCACGGCGCATTTAAAAAATATTACGAGGGGAATTTTAATAAACTTTTAGCTTTCTTTTTGGTTAATATGTTTTTTTCGGTATGACATAATCATTTAGAATTGAGAGTAAGATAAATTTTCTTTTATTATTCTTATAGTAATCGCTTTATATAATCAGCTTCATGCTGTATCCCGCACACAGTAGGGTAAGGTTAAGACACACCGTTCCTCAATTTCCGCCAAGTTCTGGAAGCATTGCGTGTTGAGTGGCGGAACTCAACGCCGCGCTTTCCCTCCATACCAGAGCGAAGAAATGAAAATATAAATGTAAATTAATATGTCATTTCCTCCAGTGGGGATCGTACACACAACCAGTCTATTTTACAGTCACACTATGTGCCCCTGCGCCTGAAAAACGAAGTGTCTTAACAGTACCTCTACCTACTTCTACCTTCCTACCCTGCTGTATGAGGAATACAGCGTGAAGCTGATTTATATTTTTTTTATTTTTACCAAATTTGTCTCAAATGCTTAAATTAGGCGATATACATATGAATATCCAAGAAATGTTTCCAAAATTCAGCACATTGGATGGACGGTAACGAGCAATACATTTTTAAGTATCTATGAGGCCAGTCGTGGCGCAGCGGTACGAAGTGTGACTGTAAAACCGGCTGGTTGTGGGTTCGATCCCCACTCGAGGAGATGAAATATTTACTTAAATTTATATTTCCATTTCTTCACTCTGGTGTCGAGGCTAAGCGCGGCGTTGAGTTCTGCCCTGCGTTCTGAGAGAATTCGGCAGAAAGTGGGGAACGGAGTCTCTTAACACAAGGTTCCTTCTGCCTACCCTGCTGTGTGCGGGATACAGCGTGATGCTGAGTTTTATATAATTGGCACCACTGTCCTTGTTCTTACGACGGATAGGGTCGTTGTAAAAATATACGTACAAATAAGATGTTTGGTTTTACGCTTAAATTTAAGACTCGTTGTTGGGTTTTATTAACTTTACGCTGTATCTCGCACTAAGCAAAGTAGGCAGAAGGAACCTAGTGTTTAGACACTCCGTTCTCATTACGAGATTTCTGTTTCCATTTTTGGCCAAATTTTGGAGGCATTACGTATTGCGCGACGGAACTGAACGCCGCGTTTTGCCTCAACACTAGAGCGAAGAAAAAAAAACATGGGAATAAAACCCACAACCTGCACAGGCTTTTACAGTCATGCTCGTGTACTTCTGCACACGACTGACGTCACGTGGAGTACTCTGTATAAATGAAAAAAAATAATATAATCTCTGCATTGCTACCAAGAACGGTCTGTCAGATAATGCGATCAAATTGTACGTGAACAAAACACCAACAATGCATTTCGAAATTCAAAAGGTTATTATCAACATCCTTATTATCACAAATCAGTCAAAATTTCAATCATTGCTTATTGTTTCGCGACTTTCGGTAGCCATGTGAGAAATAGATTTTATATATATATATATATATATATATATATATATATATATATATATATATATATATAATAATATAACGCTTTCTAAGCTATTCAACCCCCATTTAGAGCTGTAATTTGTCTCTTGTTTACGTAAACGACACAAAGTTAGTTATAATAATTTTCATTTTGGTTTTTTATTTTAAATTCATTGCATATTTGAATAATATAATTAATTAAAAGCTTACAAAAAAATAATATGAATATTTGATCAAAAAATATTAAGATCTCTTAAGTACCCAAAACATAAATCTGAAAATGGCAAAAACATGAAAGAAAACGACCATCGAAACAGGCAAGAATAAATAAATCTACGAAGCCTAACAACAAGGAAAATAAACTTGCGCCTCCACAGTGAACGACACAAGAATAATATGAAAGTGTCAAAACCGTTTATCCGCCACAAACCGACGTCAGACAAGGCCGAGACGACAAAAGGATTTTAAGATGAATCCAGCCTCCATATATCTTTGTCTTTTACAGTAAATCAGTTCTAGTGTGCCTTATCTACGGGAGATAAATCTTTTTAATTAATGTACTTTATATAAACTAAATGAGGTTACTCGTGGCGCAGCGGCACGAGCGTGTAACGAGGCTGTAAACGCGAAAAGTTGTGATTTCGGTTCCTACTCGAAGAAAATAAATCTATTTATATATAAAAATCAATTGCTATTCGTTAGTCTCGCTAAAACTCGAGAACAGCTGAACCGATTTGGCTAATTTTGGTTTTGAATTAATTGTGGAAGTCCAGGGAAGGTTTAAAAGGTGAGTAAATTTGAAAAAAATGTTAGGAACATAGTAAAAACAACAATTTCGTTTTCCCATAGAAACTATTCATACATGTCAAACATTTGATATTCGTCCTGTCGTTCAAAAATCTAATTAAAATTGAAAGAATTTGAAAGAATCAAATGAAAAATGAATAACTAATTAGAATAGTTTTATATCATTATAAGTACATATCAATTCTCAGGAGGTAAAAACTATATTTAATTTTGGTTAACAGATTATTTTTATATAATTTGATAAATCTCTTAAGATTAAACAACAATAAGACAAAACTTATTTTGTTGCAAGTTAAATTTATGAACGCAATCATAATATTTCACATTTGAAAACCAACAAATATACATTGAAATTCAAATCATCCTAATGTCGTTCGATTCTTCTTAGGACAGAGAGTGCATCCTTTTACCTCTGTGAGTGTCGGTTACCGCTACGTGCACGAGAACTTTCTTTATTTCTGTGATCATTTGGGATAGTGATATTTTAAGTTTCTTTTTTGATATTTTGTGATAGTGACATTTTATCGCTTAGTGCGCGAGAACTTTTTTCAATTTGATTAATTACAATTTACGATGCCGAGAAGAAGGCGACTTGACGTAGGCCGACTTAGGTAGTCAATAAATGTGCGAGGAGCTACCATACTAACCGCACTGATGACCAGGGAAAAAAAATTGCCGTATTGCTATGTCTGAGTTGCGTTCTTCAGTGAGTGACAATAAAGTAAATAGGCTTAGAATGCCACGAGTTTTTGCACATCAAACACAATAACAGCGAGCACGTCGTATTGAAATTAAGCGCTCCCGACAGACGCAGTGCCCCTGTGATCCTGGTATGACCTGCGTTCTACTATGATCCGGCAATAGACTATTGTGCCGACAAATCGATAACAAATGGGGAAACTTTGGGATATGGGGAAATTGACAATGATTTGTAAATATTGCAAGGCGTTAAATACAGTGGTGAATCTACTTGATTATGTTGTGCTGGAGGTAAAGTAAAATTGCCACAATTAGTCCCACTACCAGATCCCTTGCGCTCTTTAGTTTCTGGGATGCAAAATGATTTTAAACACTTCTAGGCCAACATTCAAAAATATAATAGCTATATGCAGACGACATCATTTGTTGTAACATATATTATTCAAGACAATTTCATGCCCACTTTGAAGGTATAGTATAGCTTAATAATTTTTATAATATTAAAGTTTGTATTAAGATATATATCACAAATAACTATTTAACAAATCTTTAAAAATTACAAATACAAGGACAAATTTATCACTTACTAAGAGCGCTGTTGCCAGTACCAGATGCAGATCATCAATTTTTACCAATTTATTTTATGGGTAATTCAGGCGTGGAAGTTGATAAGCATTATGCTCACAATCTAACTGTGAAGAGAATCACATTGTCTAAGAATTACAAATGTTACTTCATCAGAACAATAATTTAGTAAACATCAAAATAGCATTGGATCGGGCCGGCACTTCTACTATACTCATATGTGAAGGATGAGGCAATATCTTAAGACTTCTACAAAAACCATATTCAAGCCTAACAAGAAAGTGAGCCAATTCTTGAGACCAGTGAAAAGTAGTATTCCTTTACAGTGTCCTGTACACTGTATACAAACTAGATTGTGACCGTGGCTTATCATACATCGGTCAAACAAAGAGAAGCATCGATGTTAGAGTGAAGGAACACATCTCCGATATCAAGAATGGGCATGTATCGAAGTCAGCTGTGTGTGAGCACACTGTGGATAAGCCCAGCCACTATATAAGGTTTGATAATCCCCAAATCCTCGCTAAGGAACACAGATACATTCCTAGAATGATCCGTGAGGCTATTAAAATACTTAAACATCCTAATTTCAATAGAGAGTATGACTGGAAACTTTCTACCACCTGGGACCCACTCATAAAATCTTAGAAGTCTCAAACTCACCATACCAGAGATTCATCCGATTGAAATAGTTTCATTTAAAACATCAGATGTTCATGATTTTTAATCTTTCTTTTGTTATTTCAAGCAATAAAAAAATAGCTTTTTTTATTTCTCAATTGAGGCAGTACGAAGTTTGCCGGGTCAGCTAGTATTAAATATTTCAGTTCCTCGAGTAGAAATCGAACTTACAATCTGTCGCTTTTACAGTCGCACGCTTGCGCCCCTGCGCCACACCGATTTCCATTATTCGTTGAAATGACTAGTTAAACCTACACTCAATCTAATAAGACTGGTGCAAGACGTGGACGCTGCGCTGGTACAAATTACAACGTATAAGTAAATACTAACTGCGAATCAAACTTCGGTCCAACTTGAAACTTGGAACATTTCACGCATATAAATGACCTATTTCAATATGGTCTTGCCAGATCATAAATTCGTAGACAAAATTCGACTTTAAAAGTTGTTTCCAGGCGCAGCTACCCATAAAAGCGTTTAGATCTTATAACTCTATACATTATTAAAGTTTCGATAACAGCTACAAGTAAAACATTATATTGGGATTTCCTGTAAAAATATCCGTATAAATACAACTCAGTAGCGAGGCCAATTGTGGTGCAGGGGTACAAGTGTACGACTGTAAGCGCAATAGCTAGTGGATTCAATTCACCTCTCAACACGCAATGCCTCCAGCATTCCGCTGAAAGTGGGGAACGGTAGTGTCTTAATGAGAATGGAGTGTCTCACCACTATATTCTCACGTTTCCTCTGCCCTCCCTCTTATGTGCAGGATGCGACATAAAGCTAAGAAATACCATATGACGAGAAAAGGATTATTATTACTTTTTATTGACTTTTACGTACTGAAATAAGTTAGTAATATGCTCTATGCTAAGTAGATCATTAATGTATTATGGATACATACATATGTAATAAGTTTTTTTACATAATCTGATAATTTTCAAACTACCTATTCGATGTATAAATATTTATAAACATAACCAAAAATAAATTAACGTATTAAAACTCTAAAAGTTAGTAACATTTTAGAAGAATTTTAAGCGTCTAATACGCTTATTTATAAAATAGATCAAAAAATAAAAATTCTAATTAAAATGATTAAACTACATACAATAAAGAGACACAAAAAGCATTCTCCGTTATATGAGAAACCAAAGTCAAAGCTATTATAAATTCGTCTTGGAGTTGCAGACTCAAATAGTTCATAAGTAACTAAGAGTTTCCTTAGTGAATCTTCAAGATCTTAAAGTTAGAAAGAAGACACTACAAGATTCAGGATGAAATCGGAAATGTAATTTTAAAATTAAAGAGAGCTTTACTTTACGCTTTAATTTTAGATAATTACAATATTTTTGAGCGTTATGGCGCAGCGGCACAAGCGTGTGAGTGTAAACGCAACAGGTTGTGGGTTCAATCCACTAGAGGTATTGAAATATATGATATTTTCATTTCTTTCAAAGTGGGGAGCGAAGTGTCCTTACACTAGGCTCCCTCTGCCTACCCTACTACATGCAGGGTACAGAATACGTGAAGCTGAAAAAAAATAACAATAATTATTTTGATAATAAAATATATAGAATATTATAGATTTGAATTAATTTATAAGTTGCTGTTTATATTAATTTCTTGTTATGATTTCTTGTTATGTACGTAAACTGTTTAAATCATCTTTTTTTCTTGAACATTATTAAGTTGCAGTGATTAAGCTTTTTTAACAACAATAATAAAGTGTTTATACTGTATTCTACCAGGGCTTAACGCTGCAGTTTGGTTAACCAAACTGACAACATTATAATGCATAACTTATACCTAGACCTTTAAAAAGTTTTAATCTTTTTTTCAGCGTCACGCTGCATCTCGCATACAGCTGAGGAGGCAGAGGGAATCTAGTGTTAAGACACGCCGTTCTCCGTTCCGCTTTAATTATTTCTACACGTTGGAATTTTATGAAAAACTCATTCAAAGTACATGAAATGTGCTGGTTACAGATTTGTTCAAAATGTCAATATAAGTATATATTAATGATAGCCGAAACATTTTTAATCTAAAAGTAGTAAATAAAGATATCAATGACAATTGATGTGCTAAAATTAGGAGAATCCAATTTAAGACTTATTTCTAAATTGTTAAACCTTCCGTGGCGGCGGTTGCACCGCCACGGAAATTAAAGCTCTGCGTGCTAACATTATTATAACCCAAAATAAACAGTACGTTAGATAACTTATTTTCTCGCTCAATGACCCTATTTTTATAAACATTTTTTGCGATCGATTTTTGTGTAGCTACACCTAAATTATAAGCACGTTTTAATATTAAAAACTTTATGTACTTATTTCATTAAAAATAGCAAAAAAAATTAATATAGTTTAATTACGAATATTTTTGAAAAGAAATTAGCTAAGAATACACCAAATCTCCACGTAAAATATTCAATTTTTTTAAGGTTTTTGCTTAAAATATATTTTTATATACACTAAATCATTAAACTTGTTTATTAAGAACTGCCAAATAACAACTCTAGCGATTTTTCACTTTCGATACTTTACCTATAGAGCATCGATTTTACGGACCACTGTGGCGTAGCGGGATATCTTACTGTATATGCGATAGTTGTGGATTCAATCGACTTGCACTAAAATTATTTTTATAAAAATTTTCATTTTCACTCGCTCCACTAAGACAAACAATGCTCTATCACGCAATATTCTGAAAATTGGCGAAATATGGGAAACATAATATTTTAGCACGACCTTTCCTATAGCTACCCCGCTACATACGTGAAAAAGCGTGAAAGTTTAAACGTACATAAAATTTCACCAATTATAATATGGCAAAGTGATTGTCTTTTGATTGTCAGCACACAACAATCCACCAGGCTCGTGACACGGCAGCGACTGCGAGTAATTGAAGTTGAAGTCTGCATGGTTCATATAATTAATTTTAACAAAGTAGCAATACACATTCAACTCCGTTCTCGCTCATTCAAATTGTATGTAGCCTTGTTCATTTTGTTTACTTTGTTTTTTACTCGTTTGGTATATATGCTTGTTTCTCTTTTTTGTTTTTTTTTTATTAAGTTTATTCTGTGGTTTAGTGCCTGGAACGTGAAAAAATTAAGATATTTTAATTATATATAGTTGCACTAGTGACCGCCCGCAATTTCGTTCTCGTAGGCTACAAAACGTAGTAGTATGTGTTTACATTATCTATTCGTAACTGCGTCACACGAAGTACAGGTATGGATGTTTATCCATCGAAACATCGTGAAATGAAAAAAAACCTACGTCTAAACAATATATATGGGTTTAAAATATTTTACCCTATATGGTGTTCCCATAAAAAGAGCGCTGACACTTCCATCCGGTAAATAAAAATATACTTTTAACTCTTGTTACCCTACCTAACGTACCAAACTAGGACCTAGTGTAAGAAAACAAAAGAGTTTAGGTCTAAAGTAAGCCATAAAATAGGGCGAACGTATGTAATCCATATCAGGTTATATTTTAGTGTCCTGTAATCCTTAAAGGATGAACACAACGTAACAATATTTTTATTTTATTAACATTTAGTTATCTTCTGTGTTTCAAGAGTGTCTATGGAGCACAATAAACTATTTTGTGTAACCTTTTTGGCAATTATCGATAAAATAAAATTAGCTGTAATTTTTCAAGTATGAATCAATCAAAATATTTTTTACTAAACTTACTTCGTAAAAAATAATGAATTGGGTCTTTATAAGACAATCTTTTTAACAATGACTTTGTGTTTTTTTTAACTTTGAGAAGTAGTTAATAGTACACTAACAAGTTACTCGTAATTTGAAGGAACATTATTATTAAGATTAAATTAAGAGATTTTTATTATTTATTTTTTTCTGCTAAATAGCACTAGCAACACTGTATCGAATCATTCTATTTCCAATAGTATAATTTTAATACAGTAAAAAAACATAGTGTTATCAGTTTAATTATACATGATATGTATTTTAGCTTCACACTGTATACCGCATATAGCAGTATAGGCAGAGGGAACCATTTTTGGTTAAGACACTCCGTTTCACTTCTTATTATGACACTGCTATTCCTCACTTTTAACCAAATTCTAGAGACATTGTGCGCTGAGTGTTGAAATACAATGCCGTGCTTTGCCTCGTTACCAGAGAAAATGAAAATATAATATTAAATATTTCACTTTTTCGAATGGGGATCAAATCCACAACTTGTTTTGTTTACTGTCACACGCTTGTGCGCCACAACTGACCTCAAAAATCTTTTTATATTTTATACAATTAGTATAGGATATATTTTTAAACACCTAAAATAAAATTTTCTCTTGAATATTTAAAATTTTCAAATAAAAAGATAATGTCTCACTAATTAAAATATTTGAAGGCGAACAGAAATTTGTAAAGAATGCGTCGGAAACAATGCCGTGTGAGGCCGACGTTATAAGGTTCGCAGTGAATTTTATTAAACAACTTTAAGCATAGAAATTCTACCACAAACTTTTAGGATTGTGAATATGTTAATATAAAACATATAAACAAAATATATATGAGGAATATGTGTATTGAGGCCGGTCGTGGCGCAGCGGCACGAGGTGTGACTGCAAAACCGACTGGTTGTGGGTTCGATTCCCACTCGAGGAGATGAAATATTTACTTAAATTTATATTTCCATTTCTTCGCTCTGGTGTCGAGGTTAAGCGCGGCGTT
>JAAIXJ010000713.1:66258-109804 GCA_013403705.1 Heliconius hermathena
GTATTCACCGGACATAGCCCCCTCCGATTACCACTTGTTTCGGTCGATGGCGCACGGTTTAAGCGAGCAGCGCTTCCATTCTTTTGAAGAAGCCGAAAAATGGCTTGATTCCTGGATTGCCTCGAAAGATGAGTCGTTTTTCCGACGGAGGATTCAATTGCTACCAGAGAGATGGAAGAAAGTGGTCTCTAATGATGGACAATACTTTGAGTAATGTCATTGTAAGCATTATATTTTAAATTATTTTTTTTTAAACAAAAAAAAAACAGCGAGGTCTTATTCAAGGTCCTAATACATTTATGAAAATGTTACATGTTATTATGTAATTATACGGGAAATATTGCTATGTTTAATTTAAATGATGATAGGTATTAACTAAATATACCTATCATCATTTAAATTTTAGTTTTTAATTAGATAGTAACTAAATTTATTTTTATAACAAGCTCACCGCTGTCACCATGTAAAAAACAACAAGCTCACGACCATGACTGATTTATTTCTTACTAGCGGACCCGGACGCGGCTTCGCCCGCTTGAACTAATCGAATATCTATTAAATATATTTATGAAATTATGCAGTTTTTAATAGAATTGGTAAGAAAATATAATCCTAAACAATCAAAATAAGAGGAAAGAGAATAATAAGTACAGAAAATTCTTATTATTAGAAAAATAAAGTAACTATATTATTAATATCATGAACGTTAAATATATATTTAAAAGTATTAAAATTAAAAGTAACACGAAATCTATAATAATCTATTATAATTTATATTTACTATAATAATACAGTAAAAAAAATTGGTATTGCTATGCGAAGATATATGCTGTCCCCCTTTATTTAAATTTTTTAAAGGATTACAATATGTTCGTTACAATACATGATTTTTTGTAACTTTAAACTTTAAATTTTCGCAGCGTATGAACGTTTAATTTAAAACTTTGGTATCTTCTAAAATATCAATTTCTGCGATATGCTATACAGGCCAATTTTAATCTGTATAAAGCGCACAATGTATGTAACATATTTAATCAAATAAGGAATAATACTGTACTATTGGAAATAGTTTCGCAAATATCCCTTCTTTTTTAAACACAAAAAGCGGTTACTGTGGTTTGTCCTTAAGAGATAGACATATTATGTGCTAGTGACTATATAACATTACGGTGTATTTCTTTACTGTTAGCCATACATAACCAAATAACAATAATAGTGAACGCCATCGAACCGCAAACGCTGCAGAAATAATAAAATATATGCAAGTACATCGCACTACAAAAATATTCAATTTTATTTATTCTGCGACGGTTGTTATTAATATGGCAGAATAAATTACTTGTCAAATTGAAATATAACTTAATATATTAGTATATATCGAGAAAATTTAAAATATGAGAAAAATAAAGTAACCTATGTCCATCCCAAGACCCTCAAATATCTCTATATGAAATTTTATCACAATCAGATCAGCGGTTTGACCCTGATTGCGTCACAGACAGAGAGACAGACAGAGTTACTTTCGAACTTATAATATAGGTATGGAGGTATGGAAAACATGTATTCACTGGTTTTACACTACCTCTCATTTATTAATATATAATAAGTTTGTAACAAATATAGCTTTTTTTGATAATTAGAGATTGTAGGTTGTTTTTTACAGCGGAAAGGTCTAAAGTCACAAGCATAAAGCCGTTGTTAGAGAGATTTACTATATAACTATTAAAATAAACTAAATGAATTTCATTTTATCAAAAAATGACAGTATAAAAGCCTTATAATACAACTAATTAAAATTTTCATATAAAAATGTTTAATACTTCAGAGTCATGAATGTATAATAATCTCTTTAAACATCCCAACGGTATCTATTCTAGGAACATTTTCTACTCTTTAGAAATTTATAAGGAAGAATATAATATCAGCTAACTACAAATTTCGTATATTTATTATTAAATGCGGTGATATTACGTGAGGAGCGTACGGTAAACTGTGTGCTCTAGCCTCCAGTCACTCGAGTGCAACTCCACAGACCTGCTCCGCTTTTACGATGGATATCGATATAGGAGTATAATGAAATGAGGAAGTATGTAACTATTAATATCGTTAAAGTTAACAAACTGATAGCACCGAACTCCTCGACGGTTCTAACTTTGATATCTTCTCAGAGAAAAGGATTTTTTTCAATTCCTCCTTCTTCTGTCTCTTGTTTTGTCTTGTAAAACAAAATACGATCATATCTTTTAACCGCGCGTTGAATAAAGCTACTAGCTTTATTTCTCTATAGTTTAAAGGACTATAGACCTGAATATTTGATTTAATTTCAGCTTGATAACTCCACGTGATCTTGAGGCAAGGCAAGAATGATCTTATAGAGGTTCCGTTTTTACCTTTTAATGTACGAAGCCCAAAATCATAATAAAAATAATAATAATAGTGTGAAAAAACTATAAGCGTAAAATTAAATTTCGGAGAATGTTAATACTTTTATATTTTTTTTTGAGGTTTTCTTGCCTAGATTAGACATTCTAGTTTCAAAATGCAATTTAGTGCCGCTATTATATTATTAAATAAGTATTTGATGTTTCTAAATGATTAACAAAATATTGAATATATATACTAGCGCGTATGTTTTTTCCATATAACTAATTCACACTTAATTTGCAGCTAATAATAGTAAGAATTATATACTTTTGAATCATTCAACAGGATATTAGGCTTATTGTATGACTTCTTACCTATTTCTAGACCACCAACGTAGTACCTGTAGTATGACTAATGTAAGCGGATGTCACAACTTTAATTTAAAAGTCCAGTCGTGGCGCAGGAGCACAAATGCGAGACCGTAAACGCTACAGGTTGTGAGTTCGATCCTGACTCGAGGAAATCAAATATTTATTTAAAATAATTTTTTCGCTCTGGTATTGAGGCAAACCGTGGCGTTGAGGTCCACCAGTCAACACGCTATGTCTCCAGAATTCGGCGGAAAAAGTGGAACGGAGTGTCTTTATTCATTCCGGTGCCCTCTGCATGCCCTGTGTTTTATTTTGATTTAAAAAGTCTCAGTTATCTATTTTTGACATCACGACGGGTATGGTCATTTCTGTGATAATTATATTTACTTTAAAATCTCTTCGTTGGAATTCTAAATAAACAGTAATGCAAAATTTCTAACTTTAACATTTATACATATTTGTATAAATTATACTAGTATGAAAATTAAACTTGAGGCCGGTCGTAGCGCAGCGGCACGAAGTGTGACTGTAAAATCGAGTGGTTGTGGGTTCGATCCCTACTCGAGGAGATGAAATATAGTAAATATTTCATAAATTTATATTTCCATTTCTTCGCTCTGGTGTCGAGGTTAAGCGAGGCGTTGAGTTCTGCCACTCAACACGCAATTCCTCCAGAATTCGGCAGAAAGTGGGGAACGGAGTGTCTTAACACTAGGTTCCCTCTGCCTACCCTGTTGTGTGCGGGATACAGCGTGAAGCTGATTTATTTATTTTATGAAAGTTAAACTTTTAATTTACATTAACTACGAAATGGTCGAGCAAAGAGTATAAAAAATTTATAGCTCGTACGTAGGTCTCATTTATTTTATATGTTAAAACCTCAAAAGAGCCCCGCTTGGGTAAAGTTAATCATTTCTCGAGAAGGCTTCACTCCGGTAAACTGTTGTGTACCCGTCAACAGAAGTACAACTACAACTACAACTTATAGTTGCTTTTATAAACACAGATCAGCTCAAGAACTTTCATACGTAACCTCTATAGGCTTGTACAACGTATGTTTTTTGTTTGCTCGTTCGTATGACGAAAAGTGTAAAATATTTAACTATTTACTGAAAAATGGTTGCTTTTGACTTTTCTTCACAATTTTAATTAAGAAATTAGCATGAATGGTGAGGCCGTCCTGGCACTGCGTCACAGTGTCTTAGTGTAAACGCGATGGTTGTTGGTTCGATTCCTACTTGTGGGAATCACAATAGAAATTACTACTATTTTTATTTCGCTCTGATTAAATCCCACCATTTCGCACATAACATCTCGATATTAGGCGGAATGTGAGGAATAGAGGAATTTTACAGGTTACACTAAGTTCCTTTTGCCTTTACTGTTATATGCGGTATACAGCGTTAAGCTCAAAGGTAATAAAACGTAAGCGTTATGTTGAGTGCTGCTACTCAATCTTCAACGTGTCGAATCGAGCAGAACAGAGTGTCTTGACACTAGGTGTTTCTCTATACGCTAGCATGAGAGAATAATAGCGATGATGTATAAAACGAATAATAAAATCAAACAAGAACTCAATCACAATATATAACAAGCAAAAAACATACAAAAGGTCGTTAACTTATAACATTATTTTCGTCATAGTTATTTCATTAAAATACAGCACTAGCGGCGCATGGATGTTATGAGTTCTTAATTGGATGTCTGTATGCTGTACGTATAATATATAAATATTTATACAATACGACTTATATCTTTATATAATTCATTCTATTGTAACTGGCTCCCCACTCTACTCAATAAAATATTTAAATAAAATTATTTAAATAATAATTTTAATATTTTAGTATGGCTCGTGATACGTCTAATATAGTTAAAACCCTTTCGTAGTGATAGTAAATAATCCAAGATCTTTTAGAGATTCAGAGGTAACAGTATTAATATAAAATTTAATATAAGTACAAATAAAATATAACATGATAAATAAAATGTCATAGTCTATCCGTTTCAATCTCTCGTGATATTTCTTAAGAATATCGTAGACGTCCTATCCTCCTCTCTGTTATTGGTTCTTGTTGTGGATTCCGGCAGTTCCGCTCTGAACCCTCCAGGACGGATTGGAATAGCTAATATTTATAATTCTTATATAAGCTTCTTCTTATATAGCTAAGCTTTTGCGAAAGATCAATTATTAAATATGATTCAAAGACTGAAGTCTAATATACATATTTGCAATGGAGTTGAGATTATTATATGTAGGCCGTAGCTATAATTAAAAAAACATAAAACTCTCTGCTTCACATATCAGATCGAACTCCTCCCTACTCCCCTCCCTTCAGTTTCTTTAGAGGGCAATACATTAATATACCCATTTAACGTTCATTTATTTTTCTTATGACTATATATTAACTTACTTATTTAGAAAACGTATAAAAATTTCGACGTAGCTTGGCGAGAACGTATGGCTTAGTGGCCAGAGCGCCTGGTCGGTTTCCAGGAGGCGCGGATTCGAGTCCCGCTACGTTCAAATTTTTATACGTTTTCTAAATAAGTATCATTATTATAGTTGAAAATACTCAGTTATCGCTAGAACAGCCAGCGACTCCAAGTAGGCACGATTCTACTACCAGTTCAGTAAAGAACCTCAGTACTGAAAAGAACTGGTGGAAGAAACTCAGCAGCAAAATCCAACACCACTAAAGCAATTCGCTTATACCAAATATGTCAGCACCAGCGACGCCCGGCTATATATTATAGGTATGTCGTCGACATCAATCGATTGACGCATTAAGTTTTCTACGATAAAACCAAGCGTTGGACAAATAAGCGGACACTACTATTTATGTACTCCAGAGCTGGGACATAAAATAGCACCACACATCCGTATGAGACGGGCGGACACTACTACATACATCAGTACTAGGACATAATATAGCATCACACACCTATCCATCAAACACTAAGTGTTAACTTTGACGCACCGCAAGACACCGCGAAACTATCTAAATATAATATATATAAAAATTAAATGCCATAGCAATTCACTTAGCCAAGCACATTAGTACCAGCGACGCCAAGCAGCAGTCGGTTGTGACTATATTAGTTAATAGTAAAACATAGAGTCAATGAACTCTAACAGTCGTATAAATTGTAAGTAATTAATATTTGGTTTTGTCTAACATTTTTATGATATTTAATTAAATATATTGACAGATTACCTTTATTGTAGGACATTACATAGACTCCATATTGTATAATATTTATAAATTGTAAATACGTATTTTAATATAATAGTTTATATCATAAAATAAAAAAAATACTATTATATTATATTTATATTTCCTTTTATAGTAATATTTTAAATATTTACTAATATATATAGGAATTACACTTATAAGTAATCATAATTCACCAAACCTATTTAACTCTCATTTCACAATTCACATACACGCATCTAACAAAGATGGCGGCAGGCATTCTGCGTACATTAATATAATTGTAATTTTACATATAATATTTCATAAAACATCTTCATGTATTTATTTCCATTTACTAAATAAATAGTATTTATCTCTAGACATTGACGGCATTGTAGTACTGAAAATATCAAATAATTTTATTCCAATAATTAGCGTGTGGTAATTAAACTTCACGAGCCTCGCGGTGGTTCACTAAAATATTCCTCATTCTAACAATTTTAAGATTTTGACTTATAAAATATCTCGTGAGAACGAAAATACTCCTTAATTAAAATATTCACAAAGTATGTGTTGGAAATGAGATTACGTATGTTTAATTTGGATATCTTGCTTTTGTGCATGAAATTTAAATGAATTTTTTTGACAAAATTGGGGGAAGCATGTCAAATTAAGTTAAGTGTTAAGTTTAAATATGATTTTAAATTTAATATTTGTGAGAATATTTACTCGTATTTATTCTCGAATTGAATTTACAAACATATACAAATAAGTGTAATTACAATACATGCCGATTTTAATCATAAATCATATTCGAAAAGGAAACGAGTTTGGCTCAAATCGATATTAGAGAATTTTAAGTGTTATCTAAGGTCAACCGAGGTCTCCCCCTACCTCTCTTACCATTCACTTTTCAGTCACAAATATTTTTCGTCATTCTTTCATCACTCATTCGTTCGACGTGCGAAATGGTAACTCTTGCATTCTTCTCGCTAATATTTTAGAATAAACTTTACTACCCAAGCTAATCAAACTAATAGCCCAATGGCTTGCGCAGTCTATCTGTAAACCTTTGCCTTTATACAAAGGCACGATGACTGCACCTCGCCAATCGTCTGGGACCTCCCCTGATTTCCTGCATAAATTGCACAAAAACCAGAACAAATCCAAGACGCGTGTTCCACCATATTTGATCATCTCTTCAGCACCTTCATCTGCTCCCGCTGCCTTGCCACGTTTTAGACTTCGTATTGCACTCTCGACTTCTATTTTACTGATTTCACCATCAGTTACATCAAGACTTAGCGCTTCGCTCTTACTAAAAACTGAGGCGTCATCACATTCATACATCTCCTTGTAAAATTCCGCCCATAGCTGCAAAACATGTGTTTGTTCTGTTAGAATTTCACCGTCCTTCAAAAGCGACCTTTTATTCTATACGAGGTTAGTGAGTAAACCCGAGAAACACTAACTTCTCGCCAGAAAAGTTTTGTGTTTTCCCTGAAATTGTTCGCTAATCATCTCTTTCATTCTCAGCCTTTTCACGTTTTATCTTTATTTAGTACTTTCGTTTGGTGCTTTTGCAGTTTATACTCTTTCTTTTTTGCCTTTTTCATACTTTTATCCTTACCTGAGGCTTCATAATCCTGCCATGCTTTCTTCCTGCCTTCTACAGCATCTTACATTTCATCATCCCACCACTCGTCGCGCTTTTTGCTAAAACCTCTTTTCCTTTTACCACATACCTTTGTCGGTGCTTCCTTCATATTATACAATCCCTAAGGTTCAGCCAGAATACTACAATAATTTCATTTCTAGATTCGTAGATAGATTCGTATTGTAGTCTAGTTTCTTGAAAACTCTGTCTTGATATTGTTCTGTAATCGGTGGATGTTGCAGCCTCCAGCTTTTTATGCGGTAATTAAACTCCAAATTTGGACACTTCTTGTAGCTACGCCACCTTGCGAACCGACCCCTTATTCTAGCAACGACTAGATAGTGGTTTTGTCACTCGTGTGTCCAACTTGGCTTCGAATACGCTGACTTTTCACAATCATACTTTTCCCTTCCGTTCGCTCCCATGAATACATGTGAATTTGTTTGTGGTCAAACATCATGTTTTATCACATCTAATGATACTTTCATCTTTTCTCACCATCTTCCATCCTTTTTTCCACCTAGTTATTTGTAGCTCGGTCCTCCACCCCCCGCAGTTACGGACATGGCGTGTTGGGTGGCGGCCCCCAACACCGCACTCGTCGCCACTTGACACACCGGCGGGGACGCACTGGTGCGTGTCACCTTGAGGGGTGTAGCCCTAGCAGTGGGCTCTCGCGAGTTACACGTAGCAGATGGAACGTTGCAGCCCTCGTAAGGGCTGACGAAGTCGCTGCTGGCAATCCTTCCATCGTGTACCCCCAAATAATAAATAAAATTCAGGGAATTTTGGTAGACTAGGTAATACAGTCATTCGTATATTTAAAATAGAATCAAATAAATATTTTAAATCTCGACTACAGTATTTTTTTTTGTCCCCGACATTTTAAAACTTCGTAAATCACGAGTTCAGAGACGAGACAATTTGTTGAGATAAATAGACACTTCCAGCTGCCGAGACGTCACATTCTACGCTCATGTAATTAGTAAAAGACAATATTTATATACCTACAGTCTAATATTAAAAATATTTCTTGTATTTATGTTTTTTTTAACTACACAATCAGGTCTGTCTATCCTGCTATGAGCAGAATATAGATTCCGCTCATAGCAGGATAGACAGAAGGAATCTGAGAACAGAATGTTAAGACACTCCATTCCCATTAAGAGAGTTCTGTTCCCCAATTTCCACCATTTTGGAGGCACTGTGTGTTGAATAAATTTAGTTTTATTTATAGGTTTACTTATTCTCGAAACGTTTCGTAAATAAAAACAAAAATATATTGTTACAAAATAATATTAATGTTATCAATAACTTTTTTGATATTTTTAGGGTTCCGTTCCCCAAAAGATAAAACTGGAACCATTATAATATCACTTTCTTGTCCGTCTATCAATACCATTTATCTTGAGATCGCGTAAAAGTCTCAGGCGGTTTTTTATGAAATATCTACAAAACTAGAGTTTCTTAGAGCACAAGAACGGAAGGGTCTTATTGGGAACGGAGTGTTTCAATACTAGGTTCCCAGGTTCTCTATGCCTAGTACCGCTTTGTGCGGGATACAAAGCGAAACTTAAAAAACATTATAGTTGCGATTGTTTCTTACCAAGTAAATATTATTTTGTATTGGAAGATCGCTTACAAAAACAATGTTTACGAGCTACCTCAAGTGTCTGCCATACAAATTACCTTGTGAACGTTTCACGTAATTTGTTATGAAGAGCGCTCATTATATATGTATTTGTGTAGTGTAGAGTATGTTGAAGTATAATGTAAATATTATAAGCTCGAATTCGCATTTAAGAGATTTTACATATATAAGTCTTAACTTTAAGTCTATTATTATTTTTTAATTTTAATAGTCTATTATTATGTTTTTTAAGTCATCGTGGCGCATGAGCATTAGCGTGCGATTGTAAGCGGAACGGTTGCGAGTTCGATCATCGTAGAAATAAAATATTTAATATTTTCACTTTCTTGCTCTGATAACGGCAAATGCAAAGCGCGGCGTTGACTTTTTTTTTATTTATGGAAAAGGCAAACGAGCGTTCGGGTCATCGGATGGTAAGTGATCACCGCCGCCCACGACCGCGTGCAGCACCAGAGGAACTACAGGTGCGTTGCCTGCCTGTAAGGTGGCTTGGGCTCCGGAACCCGGCATTACCTGATGCGAAACGCAGTGACATAAGGCCACTACTTAACGCCGGTTTTAAATGCCGGGGGTGGTAATGATCCGGTCGAGTCTACCCATGAGTGTTGCCATTGCTGGCGACGTGACTCTACCACACGTACTTTAGTCACCTCTTACGACACCACTAGTACCAGGATGATCCTATTCTAGGCCGGGATCACACGGCACATACTGACTTGACCGCTTCTGCCGCTCAACTATTTTTATTCAGATATAGCGTGGAGTCCAAAACAATTTACCGTTAACGTCCCCTCTGACCACTACAAGAAAAAAAAAAGAAATAAAAAGAGTAAAAAGTATTCCAATAATGTCTTTCCATCACAGGTTTTACGAGCATATTTACTTTTGGCACGAACAATTACTAGCGCTGGTACATTTTAACGACTTGTCAATATCAATGTCACTACGAATACAAAACGTAAACGCTGTTATCGGAAATGTGCTAATAAATGTATTTAACCTGTCAACTAATTTTACTTAAATATTAAATATATGGAGCAACGGAACAGCGGCTGTCTGTAAATGTGACGGTGTTGAGTTCGATTCCCACTCGGAGGAGTTAATTATTAAGTTGTCTTGGCCTACCCAAATCTACGCGGGATACAGAGTGAAGTCAAAAAAGAAATCAGAAATCATCAAATAAGTTTTTTTTAATAACCATACTTTTATGCTTTTTTTAACCATTTAATTGATAAAAACTAAGAGTAAACTTTAGAATGAATTCAAAGAACACTAGACCCAGGCAATGTCTTTAATCATTAATTTTATAGAAAAATCTTTCCCCAAATGAGAATGTGAACTGCCTACCTATATTATTATTATAAATACAGTCAAACTATACCACTATGGTGTAATTTTTACACAACAAATATTTCTGGTGAAAATTATCCGAACTTTTGGTGAGTCACTATAAGAGTAGAACGTTTCAAAAATAAACACAAGTCATTGCTGTCACGTGGCAATTCACGTTGACATTCTGGAGGACATGAGACGTGAAATAAAGGAAGGAGGCCACTCTTATTGACTGACCCTTTTTAAACTAGCTAATTTTTGTTATTTTTAACCGACTTCTGTAAGAAAAGGAGGTTATCAATTCGACTGTTTTCTCAGAACTTTTGACAAAGTGAACCGATTTCAATGATTTTTTTTATTTGAAAGCTAGTGCTTCCCGTGTAGCCCCATTTTTTTAGTCCATTTCTGATGATAGTATCTATCTATGAGAAAATCACATGAGTCTTAAATTTGCATTAGGAATGTGCGCGACAAATGG
Source organism: Heliconius hermathena (assembly GCA_013403705.1). NCBI lineage: Eukaryota > Metazoa > Arthropoda > Insecta > Lepidoptera > Nymphalidae > Heliconius > Heliconius hermathena. The sequence continues at coordinate 77,309 of JAAIXJ010000713.1, forward strand.
ATGAATGACTCAATATCACGCCTACCGATTCCGATGATTCTTATTTCTTTGAAAGGATTTTTAAGGATAGTTTGGTGAAAGTTTGGTTAGATTTTGATTATAGGATCCGGTTGAAACTAACAAATTGTTTTTTTTTTTTGTGAAAAATATAATTATACTGTAATAATTACAAGGACAAACATTGTTAAAATGTGTGTCAGGAGTGAGATTCCTCACCATTGCATTTCAATTCCAATTCCAATTTCAAAAAAGAGGACGTTCTCATTTTCAACCGACCTCAAAAAACGGAGAGGTTCCCAATTTGCTCTAATATTTTTTATGTGTTTTTTATATCAATATGCTAAAATGTTAGTATGCACAATAATACCTATTTAAATTTGAAGTTTAGGACAATAAGACAACCACTAACTTGAGAAGCATCCTTTTAAAGTCTATCCTTCACTTAAAATTGTAAAATTAATTATTTTTTAACAAAAAGAAACCAAAACAGAAATAATTAAAAAAAGATTTTATAATTTTGAAGTCCGTCTCAAGCTAATGCTACAACAACCTTACTACAATATCAAATTACTAAGCCTGTTTATTTTACTTGGCACCGACTTCAAAATTATAAAATGTTTTTTTAATTATTTTTGTTCAATAAAATCAAAGTACGTTTTATTTTATGTAAAATTATTTGTTACTTTTTAGTTCGTTGTTTGAAGTCGGTTTTTATTTTTGTTAAAAATTAATTTATCATTCATTGGGGTCTGTCATGGGCCAGAGGCACAAATGTGTGACTGTTATTGCGACAGATTACGAGTTCAATCCGCATTCGAGGAAATGAAATGTTCGATATTTTCATTTCTTCGGTCTGGAAACAAGGTAAAGCGTTGCGTTCCACCATTCAAGACCCAGTGCCTGGAGTTCGGCAGAAAATGAGGAACGGAAGTGCTTTAATGGGAAGGAAGTAGCTGAACACTAGGTTCCCAAGTTTTCTCTGTTTACCCCGAATGTGGGAGATACAGCGTCAAGCTAAAAAAAATACTAAAATGTTCTGAAAAGCGTATAAGAACTCATTGTAACTTGATAAGAACGTATGGCTTAGTAGTCAGAGCACATTTATTTTTAAAAGACTTCAAACGACTTCAAATATGTAAAAATTTTAATACGTCTTTGATAGCTTATAACAACATTAGTAAGTATGTAAATTTGAATATGAAATTTTAAAAAAGTATATCCGTGTAAATTAACGATTTAGTTTTAACCCTTAAAGGCTATATAGGGGTAAAAAACCCCAAGTAGATTTGGTTTTTAATCGCTACATTCTTTAATTTTTGTCACAGCGCTTTGCACTTTTGTGTATCCCCCTGAATTATGTTATCCCTTTGAATGCGCGAGAGAAGTGGTCATTCTCACGCGTAATTTTTACCACACGCTTGCCTCCTGGGTGTACCGACACCCATAATAGTCATAGTGCCCTATTGATTAACAACGTAAGTGTTGACCTTTCTTATATTTTTACTAAACTACGCATGGAAAATGGAGATTTAGCATGCGTAATGTGGATTGTTTTTTAAATTATAAGTCCACGATAGTAGTAGTTACTACTATCATGGAGTATAGTATTTACAAAAAATAAAATCGGAGCTGTACTAGCATCTGCCGACGAGCCGACTGACTTAGAGAACTTATTTGAAGGAGATATTTATCTTGAAGGAGAACTTCTGTCTCATCTCTACGAGAAAACTTTGTTAATAAAAGTAGAAAAAAAATATTTTAAAATGACTGAGAAACTAAAAGTTCCCTAAGAATTTAAAGATTTTTTTTTTGTCACATTTGTGAGGAAAAAATTCTATATATTTTTTTAATATATAATTTATTAAAGTTAGCCAGGTTAAAGGCAACATATTGTACTTAACAAAAATAAATACTTTGATTTATATTTGGATTTCATTTTGTAATAAAAAAGAAAACTTTATGGTCCTATTTTGTATAGTCAGCTGTTTAAGTCATATTTTCAAATTTTATTTTTTCCAAGTTTTTTACAAAAATATATATACAAATAACTACATATTTTTATTGACATAGATCCAAACTAACTGGTAAAAGTAAGTTGTTTACAATTTGTTTGTGTTTTTACACCCATTATAGTCTTAGTGGGTTAAGTATACTATAAACTCTTATATATGGTTTAATTTTTTTTTATTATAAACGGAGAGAAAAATATTATAAATTAACTTACAAATTATGGTTATAAAACTTGCACACTTTCAGTCTCAGAACTTTGTGTCGAGCCTTCTTATTTAAACAAAATATTTGTGTACTTTAAGATTGTCTGAGGAGTTCTAATAATTTTCTCCAATTACAAGTAATTAAATTTAATTAAAGTTAATGAAATGCTTGTTTTTTTTGTTCACTAAATTCTATCCATGTTTTAAAGTAAAATATTTTTTTAAAATCATTTTGATAAAAATCACCTTAAGTGTAGTTTTAGACTTAAGTGACGCAGGATTTTACTAAAAATATAATAAAAGATGAAAATAATTTTACTATTATATTACAACACGGCAAAAAAAAACTATCAATCAATCCCTTTATTAGATTTTTTTGAGCTGAGTAGACAAATGGAATCTAGTGTAAATCCACAACTGTCGTCATCGTCACACGCTCCTTGCCTGACCCCTACCACGACAGCCTCAACATTACATACTTCCACTGTCTAAAACTTATAAAACGTTAAGATTTTGTTCTAACGCAAATTCTTATCATAAAAGACTTTTTCAATTCATCGTTTACATCCCATATCAAGCGAGTTTTGGAGTTGTTTGTAATGTGTCATCTACCATTAAAACTTCTTACCGATAACTTGAAGTGGGAAATAATTTCAGTAAAAGAATATATCGTGCTATTAAGATATTAAGTTTTCCTATTTTGGAACTTATTGTTTCTCAAAGGACTCAAAGGACATGCAAGCCTGGCTGTGTTACTTCTCTTCAATATTAACAATAATATGGTTACTTTTAAAATTACATATCCAGTTTCATGTTGTAGCCCGTATGTTGTAGGGTAACCAGAGAAAATCTAATGTTAAGACTTCCGTTCTTTACTTTTTGATGAATTATCGAGGCATTGCTTGTTGACTGGCGAAGCTCAACGTCGCGCTTTTCTTTTTGCGTCAAATATGAACACCTTTGTATTTCTACCCTCATATAGCTTACTAATGTTGCCAATTCCTGCTAAAATAGTCATAAAAGTAATTTAAATAAAAAATAATAATTATAAATCTGGAGGCCAAGCGTTGAATTCCACACGCAATGCCTCCCGAATTCGACGGAAAATGGGCAACAGAAATTTCATAATGGGAACGTAGTGTCTTAACTCTAGATTCCCAGATTCCCTCTGCCTAACTTGCTATATGTGGGACACAGCATGAACCTACCAAAAAAAGTAAGGTAATCAATTGGAATAATATAATTACTGATAATCTACAAAAAAATGAATTTTAACTTGATTTTTACTCTTCTTCAGCTTCAGCTTCAGTCGTATTCTAATATTTGTTTTCCTCAGTTAAAATTACTTTTAACGGAACAAAAGTTTTGATGTTTTATATATATTATTACCGTGTACTTTTGTAAATGTATAAAACTTTTATACAATACTAGCTTTGTTATCTTCATACAACTCTTTTACAGTTAAAAATATAACAAATTAATTTTTAACGAATAACAAATCGACTTCAAACAAACTAAAAAGTATAAAATAAATAACAGCAATTTAATTTATAAAATAAATAAATAAAGAACAGCGGTTCCACCATATCAATATTGTTAAGCCCTAATCGGTCATTGGAGAGTACCACATGTCGACCAAATGTTGTGTAAATGGTGAATAGATACCATATATTGTACCTACATATTTTAGTGCGTTTATATGGAGTTTAAATACTACAAATTTGTGATGGTAGTCATTTCTAATCTGAGCCAGATCAATTCCTTGTATTTTAAATATTCTTATATTCGTGCTCTGTTTCCCGTAAATGATTTTTTCAGACTTTCTGCCGTAATTATAAACAAAAAGCTCTAAAAAGTAAAGAAACCCCAAGAAAAGATCTGAAAATCTTCAAACAACTAACTAACTACATTCCCGGCCCGGCTCGCCTTAAAAAAAAAACCAAATCACAATCATTTTATCCGTTTAGGTTTAGGTTTAGCTAGAATTCCACAAACATACAGAAACACACATACGCGGACACGTCAAACGTACACTTCTCGTTTGTTTTCGCCGGGGGCTATAAAAGTTTATCCTTACACGCTATTGCACGATAAATGTGCCAAAATTTCAGTAAAATCTGTTTTGATATATTAAAAGCTGCTGTCTGTATCATGAAGAGATAAACCAATATATAGTAAAGAACTGTTTTGCAAAAGTACAGGAAATGAAGCATACAAAACGTAGTTTACTATGAAAACGGCAGATAGACGGTGTTTGTGATACATTTCATTCATTATTTTTGTGAAGGCCATAAAAGATTTTTATCGTCAAAACATGTTATTATATTTATTCATGTGTTGTTTTTAAATGAACTCTGGGATGCATCATATATTAGATAATTGCATTATATTTTTTTGAGTCTGGCAAAAAATCTATATATAAGATTAACGAAAAAAAAATCTGCTTATGTCAGATAACTAGTAAGTAAACTATAAACAAAACAAAAAACACGACTGCACAAATTAAAACAATATATCCAGTAACATTCGCGCCACCAAGATAAGTCCAACGACATATTTATTAAAATCACTTCACTGGTTACAAGGGAACAAGGGAACGGACATATGTATATACATACATGCTAAGAACATAACGACCACTTGGGGTTTCGCCGCAGGCGGTTTTTAATAAAAATAGGCAGAAAGTCTGTCTTTTTTCACGCTGTAGCCGGAATATTGCAAGGTAGGATTGTAACAGTATGTACCTTGGGTATGATGTAGTAAAGTGAATTATTATAAAAAAAATGAATGACAATACATATTAATAGCATAGTTAATTATGAATAATATATTCTATATATTTTTATATATATATTGATCCAGAATAGTTTTTTCGGCCCGAGTGTCGTAACCATTTTACATACAGGATGGAAGCGTCAGCGCTCCTTTTACGGGAACAGGATATGGCATAACATATTTTAAACCCATACCTAAAGAAATTAATCAAGAGACCTCAACAGATTAAACTTAGGATTTTTTTTTCATTTCACGATGTTTATCCATACCTGTATTTCAGTTACGCATAGATACCAATAACGTAAACATAGTACTACAAAAATACTACTAAAGATTAAACAACTTTGAACTTTGCCGCCAATACTACGACTCGATTTCGGAATGAGGCGTACGTATGCGGCGGTTTCCCCTTTGACAGGTTTATGTCTGCATGCGTCGGTCCTGACAAATGGCGTTTTATTTTACAACGATAATTTTATTATTTATTTTGTTTAAAAACAAAACTAATTCTTCTAATTTTTGGGAAAAAAATAATAATAATAATTGTAATTGTATTGGCTTTTATAAAGTAGTTAAAACTGTGGTTTGATTTAAAGTGATGCTGACAAAAACACCCTGTACATAATAGGTAGCAGACGAAAGGCAGCGGTCTAGTCAAAAGGTAGGAAGATCGAATTTCTTAAAAATGCAAAATATGTGTAGGGGGACACGTATTGTGGATCAAAGTGAGTTTTGGCTAAAATATTGAATGTTGCTTGACGTCGCAGAGCCTGACGTGATGAGCTTATACGAAATAAGTATGTCGAGACTGATGCCGTCTCGCAGTGCACTCGCAATACGTAAACTGGGCTTGTATGGCGTTGATTGCTGACTAAATAGTAGTAGTAGTATATCAATGTAGTTCTACTACTTGGTATATGATTAGTACTTGTGTGGTGCTACTTTATGTCCTGGAACTCTGGAGTATGTAGTATTCTCTGGCTATGGGTGTAATACCTCGTTCAAACGAGAAAATACTCGAGATGCAGCTGTGTATATTGCTGTGCCGTGCGTATTTAATATATATCAAGTCATTGACTTATATTAGGACCTTGAATAAGTTATCGCTGTTTTTTTGAAAAATGGCGTTGCGACACACTGTGCATAGAATTTCGTACGGTAACGAATTATCAAAGTAGTACTATATGTAACCTCAAATTATAGTAGAATAATGTTTACTACAGTGTCAACTACATATTTATTTTCCCTTTGTGAAAATGTGTACTTTTGTGCCAAATAAAGTGTTTTTGCGGGGAATTTTATTGCACTGCTTTATTCAGAAAAAATCTGCAGCAGAAGCACACAGAATTCTCGTTGAGACAATGCTTTGTCGAATACAACGTGCAGAGACTGGTTTAGGCGCTTCAAAAGTAATGATTTTGACCTTGAAGACAAAGAGCGTTCTGGAGCACCGACAAAATTTGAAGACAGAATTGGAGGCATTGCTTGAAGAAGATCCATGTCAGACGTTAGTAGAGCTCGGGAAAACGTTACAAGTAGATGCGTCAACAGTTTCAAAACGTTTAAAAGCGTTAGGAATGATCCAAAAGCAAGGGCATTGGGTGCCGTATGAGTTGAAGCCGAGAGACGTAGAACGACGTTTTCTCATGTGTGAATTGTTGCTTCAACGGCAAAAGAGAAAAGGTTTTCTGCACCGTATCGTCACTGGGGATGAAAAGTGGATTCACTACGACAATCCAAAGCGAAAAAAATCGTGGGGCATGCCGGGTCACGCATCAACATCGTCGCCAAAACCAAATATCCATGGTTCTAAGCTTCTTCTCTGCATTTGGTGGGATCAGCAGGGCGTAATTTATTATGAGCTGCTTAAACCTAATGAAACTATCACGGGAGCTCGCTATCGACTTCAGTTGATGCGTTTGAGTCGCGCTCTGAAAGAAAAGCGGCCACTATACGAGCAGAGACACGACAAAGTGATTTTATTACATGATAATGCTCGGCCACATGTGGCAAAACCAATCAAAACTTACCTGGAAACACTTCAATAGGAAGTTCTACCCCACCCGCCGTATTCACCGGACATAGCCCCCTCCGATTACCAAACTTATTCAAGGTCCTAATATTTATCTCCCAAATGAATCAACATCATGAATCACCGTTCTAATACAATCTGAATATAAACAAGTATCTTTAGCATTACAAGTATCTTTAGAAAAATCACACACAAACGTCCTGGAGGGTTCAATAAAGACTGTTGCAGCTACAGTCTGTAGGAATTTACGGGTGTGACAATGCCCTTGCGCTTTCTTCCTTTTATTATAACTAACGATAGTGGACAGTTATAGAGGAGACAAAATAGGACGCGCTCTTGGCTTTTCTTCGGAAAAGCTTCGAGTTTGGGTAAAATAATATTGTCGAGTTTCAGTTATTTAAATAAACCTCTGGTGGCAAATATCTTATTAGAACGATACCTTCTGATTTAAAACTCATATGTTACAAATATAACTTTCTTAGCAGTGTTACCTTTGAATCCATAAAAGATTTTGGGTTACTCACGATTACAACGATAGGAGATTCTTAGAACTAGGCACATCATGAACTAAAGCCCTATCTATTAAATAATATTTTAAAAGGTGTTCGGGGAATCAGTAACAGGCTAAAATAACCTAGTATAAGACATTGAGTGTAGAGTGGCGGAGGTCAATAACGCACTTTGTCTTGAAAAATATAAACAAACATAAATACGTCGCGTAGTTCTCTACTTTGAGTCAATTTCAGAGAGCAATATGATACTCGCGCTTTATCAAATGAGATTAAAAAAATCTAATTAATAAATAAAAATATTTCTGCTTATTATTTGTCATTCATCCCGTTTAAATAGAGTCACAATAGTTTTTTTTTTTATATTTCCAAACATCTAAATATTTATTTGATATTATATTTAAAACTGTCTGGGTTCCGCCGCTTGAAAATTCGGCGAAAAGTGAGAAACGGAGTGTCTTAACACTAGGTTCCCTCTGCCTACCCTGTCCTATGCAGGATATTGCAATAACCTGAAAAAAACTGTAAAACTAAAAAAAAATTTGTGACCTCCAATCAAAAAGCATTGATAAAGGACGACAAAATCAAAACAAACAATATAAACATAATATGTATGTAGGTAACCGTACAAACGTATACGTGAGGAACGAGGCCAACGCCGCAGACTTGCTAATAATAAATACATCTAATAATAGTACCATTGCAACACTGATGCAGCTCAAATGTATGTATAAATGTGCATAATATTTAATGTCACGTGTATGTTGATACAAAGTGTTGCTTTAAAAAAATAAATTCTTACAATAATTTTGGCATAATCTAATATAAAGTAATATATCAACTGCCAGATATTTACTTTACTTCACTAAGTTTCACGACGTATTCCTAACGGGGAAGCCAGACAGAACCGAGCGCCAAACACTAGGGTCTCTGCATACTTCTTTTGCTTCCCTCACTGTCATCAACCTCTTCATACATGCTCTCCGGGGAGTTCTCATGCTTTTTACATGACCTTCCTCCAGTATCTTTATATTGTGTTTTCGAAAGTCAACTGAAGTCTCCCAATCTCTTACCGCTCACTTTTCTTCCATAAATATTTTTTGCCATTTTTTCACTCATTTGTTCGACTTGCCCAAACCAACAGAGAACGTACTTCTTCATTTTCACCGTGGCCATCTTAATAAGAAGTATTTTACCACTAGAATCGCAGACTCCCTCAGCCTACACTGCTACTATGCACAGTGCGGGATACAGAGTGAACCTACAAAAATCTGTAAAGTTTCACCTAAGTCTGTTTAGTAGTTTTACGTGAAAGTGAAACAAATAAACAGCTTCTCAAACTTTTGCATTCATAATATTATTAGGATGTAAATAAAAATTACCTTATATCCATTAAATTTTAACAAAGTTTTTACATTTGGCACGAATATGAGACATGTAGTAGTGTAGATATGTAACATCACTCAATGAAGCCAAGGTTGATGAACTGTCATTTATTGTGAATGTACTAGGAGAATATGTTCTAACTAGGAGAATATGTTAACGTTTGGTGCCAAGTTCATGATTTTTTTACGTTTTTTGATTTAATTTTATTTAAAAAATTTCAATATTTTTCTAATGCATAAAATATTTAGATATTTGTTAGAACACATTTAAAAAAAATACACTGCTCCTTTAAAAAATAAAATAAAATAAATAAATCAGCTTCACGCTGTATCCCGTACACAACAGAGTAGGCAGAGAGAACCTAGTGTTAACACACTCCGTTCACCACTTTCCACCGGATTCTGGAGTCATTGCGTGCTGAGTGGCGGAACTCGAACCCGATAACGGGACTCGAACCCGCGCCTCCTGGAAGCGCGCGGAGTAAATAAGTGTTTTTCATTTTAAAGGCGGAATAACACTTTAAAAATGTTAAAAAATGGAAATATATATTTAAATAAATATTTCATTTCCTCGAGTAGAACGAACCCAGAACCGGTCGTGTTTACAGTCACACCTTGTGCCCCTGCGCCACGACTGGCCTCAAAGGGCTCTTTTAAAGAATTTAATAAAAAAAATCTATAAAAAGATCACACGTGAGCACGAATTATAATAGTTGCAGACAAAAACTAATATATGCACAGACTAAAAAGATATTCTTATCGAATAGGTTCCTTAAATCTAGACTGGTTTACGATCTACTACGATTTACGATTGTACGACAGATCTTTTGCGTTCAACATTGCTATATTTTTGTACAACTGAATATGATGAGGCCAGTGGACAATGACGCAACGCAGAAGCACAGGCGAATGACTGTAAACCTGTAACAGTATGTACCTTGGGTATAAGTTGAAAATAAATAAATAAATAAAATAAAATATGCATGGCAATATACATAAATAACATAGTTAATTATGAATAATACAAACTACTTATTTTTAATACCATATTAATCGAGACGAGATCGTGTATTGCCGTCCCGAGTGTCGCAACCGTCGTTCCGTCTATATAGGTGGTGGTGATGCTTGGAAGGCAGCGGTCGAGTCGAACTCTTAAATACTACGGTATTAATAAATATGATGCACATAAAGACTCGTACCAAAGGTATAATAAATATAATATAATCATTGGAAGCCTATGATGGCACGATCTTTTAGGATCGAATTTCTTATAAAGGCAATGTATGGGTAGGAGCGACACATATTGTGGTTCAAAGTGATCTTTGACCATTATTATAATATTAAATGATGCTTGACGTCGCGGAAGCTGACGTGATGGGCTTATGCGAACTGTTATAGCGACATTAACTATGTCGTGGCTGATGCCGTCTCGCAGTACGCTCGCGGTACGTAAGCTATGCTTGTATGACGTTGGTCATTGATATTGTATACCACTTCTACGACTTGGTATACGACTAGTAGGTGTGTGATACTATTTTATGTCCCAGCTCCGGTGTATGTAGTAGTGTCCGCCTGTCTCACACGGGTGTGTGGTGCTATTTTATGTCCTGGAACTCTGGTGGTCTGGTTCGAGACACGACTGTGGGGTGTGTGCCGTGCGTTTACTTAACATATCGGCCGCCTAGCGGTAGTGCGTTCGTTCCAACAACTTATATTGATCTCACAAATCAATAAACATCACGAATCAGCATTCTAATATAATCTTAATATAAACAAGCGTAACAAGTACCTTCGGAAAGATCACACACAAACGTCCCGGAGAGGTCAATAAGACTGTTGCAGCCGCAGTCTGGTAGGAATTCACAGTGTAGGGGCGGGGCGGTGCCCGTACTCTTTCTTCCTTTTAATATAGCTAGTTCGCAGTTATAGTGGAGAGGAAGATAGGACGCGCTCTTGGCTTTTCCTCGGAAGAGCTTTGAGTTATGACAATGTTATATTGTCGAGTTTCAGTTATTTGAATAAACTTCTGATGGCTAATATTTTATTAAAGCGATACCCTCTATTGGCATAAATAAAATTCCTAACACTGTTACCTCTGAATCTCTAAAAGATTTTGGGTTCTTCACGATCACAACTACACACGATTCTAACCACTAGACACATCACGAGCCAAGCCATTATTTATTAAATAATATTTTCAAAGGTGTTTGGGATATCAGTTACAAACCCAACAGGTTGTGGCTTCGGTTCCCACTCGAAGGAATGAAAAATATTATATTTTCGTTTCCTGATAACGAGACAAAACGTGACATTAAGTTGCGCCACTCAAAACGCAAAAGAATTATATCATCATGTAAGCTTTCCAATGAAAAAAATTCGATAACGTTGCCAACATCGTAATTAGACTTGCCAATACACGACAAACACATTATAGTTGCCAATTCGTACGCATTCAAATCATCGTAATTACGATATGTCGGTATCGAAATGAGCAAACAAACAAAAACTACTATGTTGTTTAAAGCTCAATGATCTTGTCAATCGGATACAGTAGGTATAAATATACAGGTTAATGATGATTTATGCTTTCAATTTGTGTACTTATAATTCAATAAACTTGTAATATATTTATTATTACATATGGAGACAGCACGCTGTATTTCACACACTGCTATGTGTCCTTCTGGATAGGCAGAAGAACCTGGAAACATAATGTTATGATACTCCGTTCCCATTAAGACACTTCCTTTCCCCATTTTGCTTTTTTGAGCAAGCGAGTGAATATCACCACTTACCAAACAACGTCTTAAGAATTCGTCGGAAAGTGAGAGTGTCATGTTGGTGGGAAGGGAATGTCTGAACCCTCTGCCTTCTCTGCTATGTACGAGATACAACGCGAAATTAAAAATGTAAATCGAATCCGTAATTGTTTATATTTAAAATGTTTTTCTTATCCTCTGGATATATAAGGTACGGCATGTAGTTTCACTCTTCTCTTTCTCTCTATCTTTGGCTGTAGAACAGTTGACATGTTTTTATTTAAAAACCACGAAAAAAACTAATAATTATATTTATAATAGAGATTCCTCTATCTATATATTATGGTGTATGTAGTATGTACTTAAATAAATTGCTTGACATTGTGCTATCCAAGGAGAAAGAGGTAAAAAATAACAAAGTTACGTATTAGGTAGACCCCTTTATTAGGTCGCTATGTACATATTATCATATTATCCTGAAACCTGGCAATTATTAGTAGCTTAGCTAACAATAAAATAATATGGTATGATCTCGTGATGGAGCCAGCATCTGAACAGTTGAACTTTCAGAGGTTACTAGTAAGCAATTCTAGTTTAAGATCGTATAATCATTTATAGCACGGAGCATATTCTATACTATATTTACCGAAACATTTTCATCGCACAGCGCTGACATGAACTTACCACCTGTAACAAAAAAAGGATTATTAAAAAACACTGAAAAACATCGTGGAACAGGAACAAGAGTGCGACTGTCAACGCAACGGTCGTGGGTTCGATTCCCACTCGTGAGAATAAAATATTTAATATTTTGATTTTCCCACTCTGGTTACGAGGCAAAGTGAAGCGTTGAGTTCCGCCGCTCCACGCAATGCCTCGAGAATTCGGCGGAAAGTGGGAATCAGATACTTCTGAGAATACTTCTTCTTAAAGGGAATGGATTGTTTAAGATACTTCTTAAAGGGAATGGATTGTTTTAGCACTAGGGGTTCCCCTTACCTACCCTGCTTTCGGGGTACGGATTAGAGGTTAAAAAATAATAATAAGTTCTTTGATTTTCACGATTATTACACATTTTAAATGAAACTATTTTAACCGGATTAATCGCGTATATTTTGTATTTTTATACATTTTTGGAAACCCGACATTTCGAACACTTTGCAGTAGTCCGTGGTCACGGGTAGACTACAAAACAACACTACAAAATGCACAGACAACTTTCTGCTATTGAAACAGAAAAGCTAGTTAGCCATATTTTCTTATTAAAACTATACAGTAAAGTATAGACATATTTAAAAAAAATAAAAATTAAATTAGCTTCACGCCGTATCCCGCACACAGCAGGGTAGGCAGAGGGAACCTAGTGTTAAGACACTCCGTTCCCCACTTTCTGCCGAATTCTGGAGGCATTGCGTGTTGAGTGGCAGAACTCAACGCCGCGCTTAACCTCGACACCAGAGCGAAGAAATGGAAATATAAATTTAAGTAAATATTTCATCTCCTCGAGTGGGGATCGAACCCACAACCAGTCGGTTTTGCAGTCACACCTCGTGCCGCTGCGCCACGACCGGCCTCACAAAATAGACATTTATTTTCTTCTTTGTTAAAAATGAAGTTACCACTTTATTTTATGAATGACCTTGGACCTTTTCTATTAAGTTTTGTCTGATGTACGGATCAGAGACAATTACAAGTGGAGACCAATTAACCCCATACAGCGAAACACTCTATTGTTATTGATATTCTACCAAATATTGTGCTATCGAAAAAGGATACTAAATTGATGGATTTTATTTTTTTTTCTTTTTTTTGAAAAAAATAGAACAACTAAAAAAGTTTCTTTGAACGGTTATCAGCCAGCTATCAATATTGCTGTTCCATTAATCAGTTTGACGCTGTATCCCGTATACAGAATAGGCAGAGGGATTTTTTTTCCCCTGTATTCTAGAGGAATTGCGTATTGAGTAACAGAACTCAACTATGGCTTTGCCTTGATACAAGAGCGAAGAAATAAAATTATAAATTTAAATAAATATTTCATTTTCTCAAGAATCGGGCTCACAACCAGTAGTAGCATTTACAGTCTACACTTGAGTCCCTGCACCACGACTGGCCTCAAAAAAAATTATGAATATCAATAGATTTTACATAGATTTTTGTACAGATACACAGGCTAAATATTTCCCTAGTATTCTCAATATACAGGAAATATTTAGCCTGTGAATAATTTGCCAATTTCCTCAAGAATATTAAATTATTTGTAGGAAATTATTACAAAGTAACAATTCTGCTCTCATATTATGACGTCACCTCTCTTGGTGTGTCAGTTATCAATTTGTTTTTTAACAATTTTAAAGTGTTATTTCTCACTTAGGAATGAAAAATATATATTAAAAAAACGGTAAATAAATATATAATATTATAAATCAAATAAAGGGAAATAGATAATTATTTATAAAATAAAGTCTCTATGTTTAACCTGCTATTGTTAGATAAAGCGAAAACCTAAAAAGGTGTATTTTGTAGGAACGTACATGTACACGTGCTGAGTATTGCTCAATAAAATATATAGGTGATTTTATTGCAGGCGCAAGAGAATAAAAGTTGATTGTTTAGGATTGCCTAGTTAAAATTCGCGGCACGAACACTTTTTACGCCTGATAGCTCTTTATCGGGTTCAGTATTTTTCAGTCAGATTCGGTGAACCTTTTTAGTGTAAATGTATGTAAGTACTTTTCATCTTTACATATCTGCGACATGGTGCAAGATTACAGAGTCCGACAGTAAACGTGATAATTGTGGCTTCAATTCCAATTTGGGGGAACGATTACATAAATTATTTTCTTTTTCCCCGCTCTGATAAACAAAGCGCGACGTTGAGTTCCGGTACTTGACATAGTTGTCAAATGCCTTATGAATTCGGAACGGAATGTGTCATTACTAGGTTCCCAGGTTCTATAATTTAATTTTTAACCAAAACCACAACTTTACATTAAAAATCCATAATAACAAACTAACATCCATCCTAGTTATGGAAATAGATAGGATTAGTAAAATTTAAATTGGTGTAGTTTTAGTTAAGGAGAGCGTTAGCTGGAATAAAACAGATACTAGAGCGTGTGGCGTTGACACGTCGTAATTAGAGCTGGGAGCACTCAGAAGCGAGGACTGGAACTAAATCACCAATTAAGTCTTGTTAAAATTATGTATTTACTATATATATATATATATATATATATATATATATATATATATATGTATATATATATATATATATATATATATATATATATATGTGTAAAAACTCGTAACGGATCGGTGTATATACATAAAATATATTACATACAAAAAAATATTGGTGGCATTTATTAACGTAATAGAATCAAAATCAAAAACAACTTAAACGATTTGATTACAGTTTTCACTTTCGTATTTTGGCAAGCTTCTTTTAATTTTAAGTGTTTGTTTTATTTCAATTGGTTTATAAATAAAAAAGTTGTACCAATTTAAGAAATGTTTGATAAAATTGCTATAAATAACTGTGTTATTTAATATGGTTGAAATTTTACTTTTCCAGTTCCAGCGAGTGAAGCCGCGAACAGGTCACTAGTACATGTATATAACTTTGGACACTATAATGCTACTGTGAAATTGAAAATGACTGCGAATAACTAAGACAATTGCTTTCGAAGTCTAAGATTGTAGGTATAAATAACTTTTACCTGCGGCTTCAACCACGTGATATGACTCATGGTTCAATCTATGTACCTGAGGTAATTTTGATCACAGTTATAGTAGGAAATATAATAATATGAGGAATGTATAGTAGAAATAGTACATCACAGTTGTCGCCATCCCAGAAATTAGGGAAATCAAATTTAATATTTTTAACATTTATAAACTGTAATTCCACACTTAGGAAAGAAAAATACTTATTTAGAAAAAGTTTAAAAAATTTAAACGGAGCGGAACTCGAACCCGCGCCTCCTGGAAACCGACCAGGCGCTCTGACCACTAAACCATACGTTCTCATCAAGCTACGTCGAAATTTTTATACACTTGTTACAACTTATTTATGTTGTTAACATCTCTGTAGGACGATTTTTACAAATTTCCGCTACCCAAAGATAATTACTAAGAATTATCGTCTGGCAAGAGAGAATGATATGCATTAAATATTTTTAACTCAAACGTTAATGTAACTCAACTCAAACATAACTCGTTTTTAAATCAAATTTAAATGTAGGTCTTCTTTCTAAGATCTTTATTCTAATATTCATAATAAATAATATCTTTAGAAAGACATTATTTATTATGAATATTAGAATAAAGATCTGAAGAATTTCTTGTTAAAAATATTTGAACACTCGGTTTTCTAAAGACGGAAATTGGAGATCAGAGCAGAGCCATCAGAGATCGTTCTTGGCACATCCTTTGTCTCCTCCTAAGTGATGTACAACAAAAATGCGAATAAACATCGTATTTTGTTCTCGAAAAAACAATAGAACCCATCGTATCAAGTTTTTACCTACTCCAAAATTAGTAACCATTTTCGAAACAATTACAATTTTTTTTAATAAAAATTAATAAAAAAAAATACCTATCAGAATATGAATTTATTTTCATTTCGTCGCTTTGTTAAGACGCCGCCTCTATTTAACATTCTGTGTCACGGATGCGTATAGAAAGCGGAAAATAGTATGTCTCGACACTAGATTTTCTCCGCCCTTGCCATATACATGATTAAATCTTAATTGTACACAAATTCAGTTTTAATATGTATTTAAACAGAAAATTTTGATTAATTTCGAAGCCATCGTGGCGCTAGGGCACAAGCAACTTCAACATATCTGTTAACGGTTGTGGGATCGATTCCCATTTCGCTAATGAAATGTTTAATATTTTCATTTTTTCACTCTTGGCCGAGGTAAAGCGCGACGTTGAGTTCCGCCATTCAACACGCAATGCTTCACGCAATTCAACGCAAGCGGAGTGTTTTAACACTAGAACCTCTGCCTTCCCTGCTATGTGGGATACAGAATTAAACTAAAAAATACATGTTTTTATAGAAAGAACAATGTACATTGTTCTTAGTAGAATAAGGAACTACTTTCGAACATTAAGTACTGTGAAATAAAAAGTGAGCAGTGTTTGCCGCATTGTCGTTTATTTGGCGAACATCCAAATAAGCCTCGGTCTCTTTCAATAGTTGAAAGACATCTTTGAACATTAATTTAGTCAATCAGTAGCCTCGAAATTATTACAAAATTTTAATTTTTAATAAAAAATCTTATTAAAAACCTTTCTTTCATTTAAGGAGAATTATATGCGACGCAATAGGAACTTATTGAGTTTGAGATTTAAGGGGGTATTGCATTTAGGGACAATCAGCCTCAACTTCACCCACATTATATTATATAATGTATCCGCCAGAGAGATAAACGAGAAGTATGTTGATAAGTCATAAAAATGATAAATTTTAGTAGTACAGTATTTCGTACATGTACTTGATATACAAAATCAAGAAATTAAAAAAAAAATCAAATTAAAAATCAAGAAAAACTGTAAAATATTATTAATATCAAAGAGCTTACCGGAAAATGAAGGATAATCTACTTACGAAATAAAGATGCCTATTACTAAACTATAGGGTGAGAACCATTATCATGTAAACCATTAGCTGAAATTGTAAACGAATGCAAATTCGAGCTCGCCCCGATGACTATTTGTATATGACGCATTATTGCGAATAATGTCCATATGAGCAATATTATACTATAATAATTTTCATTTGTTAATATACATATATAATTTTTTTTAATTTAATATTATTTATAAATTACTTATTATTTTCTTTTGATAACTTTAAATTTTTCAGTTTAGAAAAATAAACCTACTGATTTTATAAGATTTTCCACTTTTCTGAAATGTTTTTAAAATATATGGATTCTAATATTAAAAAAATAGATGAATTAAGTTGTAGATTTTAACGCCACAATTTGTTTATCAAGATCAAGAAAAAAACCACAATCTGTCGTATATATTATCAGACATATCCAAAAAACATTCTAACATTATAGTTCAATTTCTAATTAAAATTTCAGGCTTCCTTTTTTAACGTCTACTCCTACAAATGCGGTAGATTAGTTTGCCATTTTCCTACAATTTTTATTGACTTTGTCTCGAGTAACGGAACTCAAAGGCGCAGTTTGCTTTACTCCAATTACCAGACACTTTCAATTAATTGATTAAAATAGCTAATCCACTTGATTGAAGTGATATTGAAAGTTGATGAAAATTATGAAACGATAAGGATTGATACTTCAATAAGCATGATTTTTAATCAAAATTCCAATTAAAAAAATATTTTAACTGTGTAGATCCGTATATAAAGAATTAAAAATAATGTAGATCAGATAAAATTTGAGCCACAAAACAAATTGTTATTAATCGACATTAAAAGAAATATTAAAATTTTTGGACTAATTTTTCGACCTTATATTATTTTTGTATTTTTTTTCCTGATATTAGTCCCGGCTTTTATAGTCCAAGGTATGACTTCTGACTGGATCTAATCCACTTTGCTCAATCTTTTCTTCTTAGTTCATTGGCTCTCGTGTCTCCATCACAACAACCAGCTAACGAAGGAATCGTAGGCATCCAGAGAGTCTTACTCTAGGGACAAACATAGCAAAGCACTTCTTTCCGACATAGTTTCTAGGCCAGCGCGCAACGTTGCCATACCATCTCAGGTGACGCTGTTATGAGCCACAACGTCACGAATCCCAAGACTACTTCGAATGAATGTGTTATATAAGCAGTCAGAACGTGTTACGCCGCATTCGTAACACATTCATTCAATGCCAGAGTTTAAGGCGCAATGCCTTGTACGTTGAGTGACGGAATTAAATTTCTTATCAGAAGTAGGAAATGAGAATAGTCTTTCCCAATTAAGGATCGTACCTACTACCGTTACCTCATTGTACCACATTGTACATTGTAAAACGAGAGTTGCCTAGTTTTATGTTCATCAACATAATTCTAAAGTAACCAGAAATAGCTAGTTTACTCAAAACAATGAAAAGGATTAAGTACAGGCGAGTACTACAATACGACGATAAAACTAACGGAAAAACTATTTTTCCTTCACTATTATAGTTTCATCTACATGTTGATGTAGGCTATACTAGTAAATATCCCGCCTCGACTGAAAACAAATTTAAAATATTTTTGACAGCACTAAAACGTTGCCTTTAAATTTCAAAACAATTTGTCCGAACTGGTAACCCATGCCGACGTGTGCTGGTCGAATTCAATTTGCAAGCTCCATCGAATGTGTTGTCTCGTGTAAATTTCCATTTTGGTAATTTTGTGGCAATACCAATAGAGATACAGTTTGCGTAGTATTGTGTTGGATTTTGATTACTGTATTGTAAGAGATAGTAATTTCACAAATCTTGTTACATTTTAACTACCTTAATAGATCGTCGGACTTGGGAAAACAAGACTTGGAAACATTTGCATTTTAAATATAAATACTCTGGAGATAAAGTTGGATTTGAAGTAATAATCAAGGCATGACGGCAAATTCGCAAGATTCTGACTCTCCACACAGTGGTTGGGGGTTCAATTCCTACTCAAGAAAATTAATATAATAAAAACGCTCTGTCTGGTCTAGCGCGACGTCACCTTCCGCTAACCAATATAAATTGTCTAATAAGTAACGTCCACGGGCGTTACTTTTTAGATAACTAATTCGTATCAACGTATACATAACGTGGAATAAATCATTGAAGTAACATAAATAATTAATTGTTTTAGAAGAATCGAAGTCATTTATTCACTTCGATTCTTCTAAAACAATTAAACCAATCAAACTAGTGAAAATAAAAGAATTTTCAAATCATTTTGAACTTCATACAGTTCGCACTAGAATAGGAATAGATTGCATTTGGCAGAATTTCAAATTGCGACATTCTTTATGAAAATATAAATCACAACGACCGCGTACCTGAGTGCGGTTTAATCATTTACTCGTATATTTCTCGTATTTTATTTTCGTATGTGGAAACTATCAGCGTTGTCATTATATTCTAGTGCCTTTGTTAAAACTAAAACTTACTTACTTTTAAAAGTATTATACTTACTATAAATACGACTGTTTGGATTCGATAAATTTCTACTAGAGATAAATAATTATTTCCTTGCTTCGATCACAAAATAAAGCGCTGCGCTTGGTTCCGCCACTTAACACACGATGTCTGAAAACTGAGGAAGAGAGTGTATTTACCGCTAAAGGTTCTCTCAACCTACTTAGCTATGAGCGGAATACAGATTGAAAATATATTTTAATAGCAACGCTTACATATATAAAAATTACATAAATAAATTTGCAATATAAAATTATAACAAAATTATACAATAAAAAAAATATCTAGGTAGGTATATGTACATCCGATACTTAGTTATTCCTGAAAGCATGATAAATACCATATTAAATGAATTTGATAAAAGCTAATTATCGCGATATAACCTTTAATTAAGCTCACACAATTAGAGCATTTGTACAATAATGCTTGTAATATAATGTTTTCTATATCAGAATAAAATTGGAATTTATTAAGGTAATTAATTATGTTTGATATTTTAGTCAGCGCAATCAAAAACTATAAGCTTTTGAGATTCGTATTCGTAGAATGTTGTAAAAAGTTCAGCTTCACGCTGTATCCTACACACAGCAGGGCCGGCAGAGGGAACCTAGTGTTGAGACACTCCGTTTCCCACTTTCTGCCGAATTCTGGAGGCATTGCGTGTTGAGTGGCAGAACTCAACGCCACGCTTAGCCTCGACACCAGAGCGAAGAAATGGAAATATAAATTTTAGTAAATATTTCATCTCCTCGAGTGGGGATCGAAGCCACAACCAGTCGGTTTTACAGTCACACTTCGTGCCGCTGCGCTACGACTGGCCTCTCATTGTATAAAGTTCGCGTAATATAAACCGTTAGTGCGTCTTGTTCAACTAGCATTATTTAATTTGGCAAGAAGTGAGTAGACATTACAAATAAAACAAAAACATCCGAAATTTAGTAATTTATGTGCGTATTGCAAAGCAAAACCATTCCACGCGTATATTTCTAGTTTTAAAAGTACACATACAACCGCAAAGTCAAGTTTGCCAATTTTTTAAAGTTGAATCCCCGTTGACCGGCCCTCGGTGGCTGAATCTGAATCGCACTTCACCGGTTTCATTTTTGTATAGTCTAAGCGTAATGTACATATTTATTAAGTATAGTCAAAATAAACCATTAAATATTGATGTTAATGTTTGGGATCGAATTATAAATATATATTGTGAGGACACTATAGCGCTGTAGAAAAAGATCAGACTGTAAACGCGATGGAAGTAGTTGTAGGTTCGATCACGACTAGGGAGAATGATAAGTTTGAATTATTTTTGTTTTGTGTTTGCTTAAGACAAAGCGTGGCATTCATTACCTGTGCATTATGTGTGTGCAGTGTGATTCAGATTTATTTAGTTTTTACCAATTACTGGTACTACTACTAACTACAAGGAGCAGTAGTAGTAGCCGCGCTGGTCCAAACACTAGACAGATCAACAGTAAATTTGGCTTACAGATAGAAATGTCGGATATATGAGAGAAGTAATATATCATCCTAGAATCGGTTCTAGTTAGGATTTACATAGAAATTGGTACTGTAAATAACTTTTTTTTATTAATATATTATATGATTGGCCTATATTCATAACATTTAAGTGTTATGAATAAAGGCCAGTCGTGGCGCAGTGGCACAACTGGTATGACTGTAAAACCGATTGGTTGTGGGTTTGATCCCCACTCGAGGAAATGAAATATTTACTTAAATTAATATTTCCATTTCTTCGCTCTAGTGTCGAGGCAAAGCGCGGCGTTGAGTTGCCACTCAAAACGCAATGCCTCCAGAATTCGTCAGAAAGTGGGAAACGGAGTCTCTTAACACTAGATTCCCTCTGCCTACCCTGCTGTATGCGGGATATAGGGTGAAACTAATTTAATTTAATTTATTTTTATGAATATGTATATTTCAGTGCAGTCATAGCGCAGGGGCACAAGTGTTCGACTGTTAACGCGACAGGTTGGGGGTTCGATTCCCACTCAAGGAAATTTAATTACAATGTAAATTTAAATTCCATTCAGTGTTTCATTTCATTTGATTACGATTTACATATCTGTAACACTGTACCTAATACTGCTAGATAAACCTCAACATATGTTTCATATCAAATATAACAAGACTCAAACAGATACAATAGTTATATCATATAAGTTCATTCACATGTACGGTGGATCACATAACTAAATAAAATATGTAATTTAATATATATAATTTACTTTATTAAAAGACCATAAAGGCGGTTTTTCTATGAACTAATTACTAAGAGTGTAAGAACAAAATTCGTGGAACTTTGATTTAAATCGACACTTGTTTATAGGAAGTTTGCTTGGAATATTGTATCAAGATTAATTTTCGATTACTCAACCTTTCTATTTATAACATGATTGATAAAATGAGATTTAAAAGATTATTTAATAACATACTCTTACGGAGATCGCAGTGTCTTAATAATTAATTAATAGCTTAAAAAACTAAAAACACGCTATTCAACAAAACACCTTAACAAGAAGATGAGCACTACTAATTACTACTAATTCGACATCTTTACTAGCAGGCAGTCCAAGATTCCATCAACCATCTTCGAATTCCATCACCAGAATAGCTCGATGGTATCATAATATTGTATTGTCATCCAATCTACCTACCATTCAGTTTCACGATGATACTACAATTAGAAGCGCATATAATTCGGATTGTTACATTTTATTACTCAGTTACAACTCGACTCATTAAAAGCGTTTAATAATAGGTTTTATCTGCCTGCGTATTGCAGGTAAATGTGAAATAAATTAAATAAAAAAAAAGTGAGATTTGAACCTGCAACCAGTCTATTAATACAAGTAGTTTAAGACAACCACAGAATCACATCCCTAGTAGGTAAATACACGACACGTAAAACTTATAAAAAACACTTTAACACTGTTTCATCCATTCGAAAATCGCTTAAACAAACAATATATCTGAATTTACGTTAAAAAACTGATATGCCATACGTGCGCAACAAACAAACGAGATATCTGATACATGGTATATACGGTACGAATTTTAATAAGACCAGCGAAAAACATCCCTCGATATCGTAAATAAAAGAGCAGACCCTTCTGATAATAGCTTGGAATTACAGCCAATACTAGGTATAATAAATTGAAGATTCTGCAAAGTATTTGTTTATTTTTGTGAATCCCTTTTATCCCTTTTAAGCTATGACACAAGCGTGATGTAGATGACATGGTAATTTTTTGGTCTTATGTCTAATTGTATAAGGAAAAACTTACATAAGTAAAATCAGTAAGACCTTAGAGACCGCATGATTCATTGGAATTTTAAAATCTAATTATTCACCAAATACGCGCGTGATGATTGATAACACTGCTCGTTCCGATGTCAATGTAGGCACAAACCAGGGATTGCTATTTTGTGGGGAAAGTGGTAAACGAAGAAGTGAGGTACCTTGCCTGTCAGCACATTCTTACTTAAAGGTTAAGTAAAATTATTTTTTATTGTTTGAGTTCGGTGTGTTTTTTGTTAAACAAAATTATAAGATTATAATAAACGCTTCTATTTTTTTGTGTGACTTTTAATTAAGTAATTTTTTAGGTTTACGTATCTCAAACAAAAAAAGTAAACATGTAATGTTTACTTTGTTGTCAGTATGTGCATATGTCAAGACCATTTATCTCAGAATGGCGAGGTCCCTTAGAGTACAGAAAAAATATCAACAAGCTTCTAATTCAATATAATCAAAAGACACGATCATTTAGTCATTGTTATGGCTTAACATGTAAATTGAGGTATAGATACTTTGTGACAATCAATTCAAATAATTAGCTTTTTAGCTACCTATATGATGTATTGTTAGTGCGTTAACCTTTTTTAACATAATAAAAAAATATACATACATATCTATATATAATTTAAATCTATGGTTAAAAAATATATTTTAATAAAAAATTTACCGGAGTGTCTGAACACTATGTTACCTCTGCATATTTGCTACATGCGGGAAAAAAATATACAAAGCCAATTTTTTGTTTGCAATGCCGATCGTATTATTCAACAATTTTACTATCGCGTACATACCTACTGTTGGCTTTGTGATTACATTTTACTGTTGTTGCATTTTGTTATTGTTTTCTTATCAGTATTTGCAAATAGTAAACGTTACACGTGTTTGACTTTATACCTACCTATATTGTGCAAACATTACAATAGCACTACGTAATTGAATGACGTTTTGAATATACATATGTATGTAGGTTAATAACCTGTTTTATGGGTGTCCCTTCTGTGACTTTTTATAGGTCTAGTATATAAGAATATATTATATAATAGGACCAGTTAGTATAAAGGTTTATGGTTCTATACGAAAAAGACAGAAAACAAATGTCGGTCTGTAGTAACATTTTTTTCCGACACTACTGGTAACTTAAAGAATTATTGAAACAAGCAGTTAAGTAAGGTTCGCAATTTTCAGATTCTAACTTGATTAAGTAGATTGAACTTAAATCATTCTAAATATATTACTTTCAAGAGGCCGGTCGTGGCGCAGCGGCACGAGCGTGTGACTGCAAAATCGACTGGTCGTAGGTTCGATCCCCACTCGAGGAGATGAAATATTTACTTAAATTTATATTTCCATTTCTTCGCTCTGGTGTCGAGGTTAAGCGCGGCGTTGAGTTCTGCCCCTCAACACGCAATGCCTCCAGAATTCGGCAGAAAGTGGGGAACGGAGTGTCTTAACACTAGGTTCCCTCTGCCTACCCTGCTGTGTGCGGGATACAGCGTGAAGCTGATTTATTTTATTTTTATTTTAAGAGAAATTGAACCTCCAAATATTTTGAAACATTTTTAGCGTATAAAAATTTCGATGTAGCTCGATGAGAACGTATGGCTCAGTGGTCAGAGCGCCTCGCCTTCGGTTTCCAGGAGGCGCGGGTTCGAGTCAAGCTACGTTCAAATTTTCATACGTTTTCTAATTAAGTATTGAACCTCCAACTTTCACGATTACAGTTTTAAACTGAAAATGAAATTTAGCACCCATTTATTCCCAGGAGGTTGAGGTGTGAGTAGGTTCCCAGTCGAGGCCAGTCGTGGTGCAGGGACACAAGCGTGCCACTGTAAACGCGACATGTTGCGGTTTCGATTCCTGATCGAGGAAATTAAATATATGTATATGTGATTATTTTCCTCGCTCTGGTAACGAGGCAAAGCGAGGCGTTGAATCCCGCCACACAACACACAAAGCCCACAGACAAACCCAGAAAGTGGGAAACGGAAAGTTCTTAATATAAAAATTTATCGGTAATTTTGATAATCTCAGAATATTTTGAATTCTAAATATATAATATTTACTAATACTAAAAAATATATTAACAAGTTTAATTATAGAAAGCCGTTGATAATATGGTGTTAACTCGAAGATAAAATAAACAATCTGATGACACCGACCTTTCTAAAGGAGTTTACCCAGAAGTTTGTGCATTCTCTACATAACTAAGCCGTCTGGTCAGCGCGATAAGCCGGCCATAATTTCTTACTGACATAATATAACTTAGTAAAGACAGTATAATATTAATAAATTATACAGTTTTTTCGCAACAATAACACAACAACAATACACAATAAATTAGTATGCGTATGAGTTCCGCCTTTAACAATCAACAGAGAGTCATGACACTACTTCCCCTGTATACTCTGCTTTATGAGGTACTAATAATTTATGTGTATATAATATACGGTTATACGACGTCTTTTCTTATAGGTAAGCTAAAAATAAATAAATTGTAACAAGTTTACAAAAACTTCAAATTAGCTTGATGAGAACGTATGGCTTAGTGGACAGGACACTTGAACGGTTTCTAAGAGGCGCGGGTTCTAATCCCGCAATGTTCAAATTTTTATACGTTTTCTAAAAAACTGTTCATCTATCCTAAGTGTGGAATAACAAATTTAAAAATCAAAAATATATAAATTTATAGCTGTTTCTTCTCTTCTAATGTCGCGGCATACTGGTTTGTTATGTCTAGTATCTCTAATAACTTTGCTTGACACGTTAGTATTACGCTGTAATCTATACTAGTCTATACTAATATAATAAAGAGGCAGGGTTTGCGTATTTGCTTAAATGCTAAGATCTCTGGAACTACTCCAATTTGGCCTACAAGACACTGGGGGTCATCAACAGAGCGAGGCAGTACTTCACGCCAAAACACCGATTGGCTCTGCATAGGGCCCAGGGTCGGCCTCATATAGAGTACTGTTTTCATCTCTAGGCTGGTGGCGGCCGGAACTTCCTTTCACGCGCCGCTCAACTATGGAATGCCCTACCTGCGGCAGTGTTCACATGTGGATGCGGCCCTCAAAAAGCGCGTCTATCTCCACTTTAAAGGCCGGTAACGCTCTTCTGTGTGTGTTATACGGGGTCGTGGGCAGCGGTGATCATTTAGCATCAGGTGACCTGTACGATAGTTTGTCTTGTCTTTTTCCATTAAAAAAAAGTGAAGCAAAAACTTTGTACCCCTTTTACGAAAATTACGACGAAGGAGTATAAAACACACACTTTGGCACACTTATAGTTTATATGTAGGAGAAGTGCAGAACGTTAATATTTCTCATTAATAATGCTTTTAAAGTACATTGAATCAATAAATAAAACATTACACACACGCAATGCATGGTCATTTGACAATATTTACACTTTTATGTTTATAAAGTGGCATACACGTAGCTATGGCAACGCCAACACGTACTATTATTACACGCCTCAATTAGTTCTCTAGTAATTATTAATTTACTAATCTATACTTACTTATAATAATATAAAAAATATATACCTTTATTTATAGGTAAAGTTTCATCTAATTCGAAAAAATAAATTTAAAGCAATTTTGTCACAAAGTTTGTTGTTGCACAACATTCAGACTTTAATATGGTATAACTCTATTATTTAAAACGATTTTAATGAAACAAACACTAAATATTAAGGGGCTTGCTGAAATACAATAGTGAAAATTGCAACTAAATCGGTTAAGCTAATCCTGAGATTAACGCGACGCACAGACAAACATACAAAAATTCTAATATATTATATATCTTCCATGTACAGATCGATCTGAAACGATTTTATTGTAAGGACAGATGTAGATGATGAAGCGATACTATGGATATAGTATCGATAGTTATGGATTCAATGCCCACTCGAGGCAACAAACTATTTCCATTCCTCCGTTCTAATAAGATGAAATGTAGCAATCATCAATAATTTTCCACAATATCTCCAATTCCGGAAATGATTTTTGATGAAAATGTATACCGTCAGACAGACCCTAATTACGCAAAGAACACTCCTCATATAATAAGTAAAAAGCAGCATAATGGAACAGAAAGTGTTCAAATTAACAAAGTAGTAATTTATTACGGTTCGCGCGACCTATTTTTTCCCTAACATATATTAGCCCTAGTTCAAATAGCGGACAGCATAGAAGATTTGCATTTTCATGGAGCATATCACTTTTAGTCTTACAAAGATAGTTAAATTGTATAGGTATAGTCGAATTTCATTTAGTTGTTAGTAAATACAGAGTAGAGACTTTCTTGCAAGTATGGTATGGTATTTTCCATTTTGACCCTTATCTTCATTTTGTATAGTATACTATACATACAACTTTATAAAAATATACGATAGCTATAAAATATTTTTTAATTTTTTTAGACATTTATTTATATTTTAAAAATAAAAATAGTAGATAATCTGTTATAATTTAAAATCAGTTGTCAAAAATAACAGTCAAGATGAGCCGCTCAGGTTTATCTAAGGTAAGTTTTATTTTATTTTTATGTTTCTACTCCTAAATATATATGTTTATTATAAAATACACATGCCTAAATGTTTGTTCTTACATATTTTTATATATATGCTGTTGTCGCTATATGAATTAGTATGTTTTTGTCGTGTTTTTTACTAACGTATGTTATACTATCATTGCCGCAGTTGCAGTAAGTTACCTTTCGTTGGTGGTGTATAGAATAATAAACATTGCCAACTTAACAGGATTTATATTTTTTGGAACTTTACTAAAATTTTCTTTACTTTAAAAAAAAATAAATTTTAAGTATGTCTGTCTTATATACTAAACCAATTTTATTTCAATTTAAAAGATTGTTATACTGATGTTTGACTGCCTCGTTGATATAGTGGTTCTAGAAAGCTACACACAAAGTTGTGGGTTCGATTCCCACAACATATACTACTATTATTATTACTACATTACTATCTACCTATATAAAGGGACAATAACATACATTATTATTTATTTATAATGCAATATGGTTTAGCCTATCTTTGGTGTCGCTTTTCTTGCATGTTTCTTTTGCTTTGATTTTAGACTGCTATGGGTGAAAGAGCTAGTCGCATTTTATCTTTAGTGCCTGAGAAGAATACAGACTCTGACGCAAGGGACGGAGTTAGTAGTAGAGATGAAGCTGGAATGATTGGATCAGTAGAAAGTTCTCCAGCGCCATCGATAAATTCAAATCTCGAAATGTTACACCTCCTACAATTTTTTGATAATGAGATAGGAACGCATGCATGTGATATTTATGTTGATACCACCGAAGTGCCTCTTACACCTCATTCATTTAACAAAAAGACAGTGTAGCAGAAGCAATAATTTATCTTTTCGTTAAAGAGAAGCACAATTTTAAGAATGAGAAGGCAGAAATATCGGGACACACATTGGAAATGTACCATCTGATCTGTAATTGATTGCATTCGAACACAGTGTTTATCCGTAGAAGAAGACAATGTTTTAGTATCGACGACGAAATTGTTATACCGTACAAAGGGAAAAAAGCAGAAAATCGACGTTAATATAACCCAAATAAACCTTGTAAATGGTGTTTCAAGAACTTAGTCAGAGCCGGTGTGTATGGCATCATTTATGACTTCTTGCTCTACGCAGGAGATGACACTTTCAGGGGCATCGCATTTACTGAAGACGAAAAAACTATGGGTGTTGGAAGTAAAATAGTCTAAGACTACTACGTCGAAACGTTTCAGTGAAGAATTTAGACAATTTCCCGGCAAAGCAAATATAAAAAAATGATATCTTAACGACCATGCAATGATATCCGCTATGACAAATATGACCATTGGTCGCAAATAACCGAATATCAAATGTGCAAGTACTGCAAAGCTGGCCAGGGAAGTACCATTTGCACATAAAGTAAGGTTCTTCGGTTCATCTTTGTTATGCAAAGAATCGAAGTGTTTTTTGGAATATCAACAACGCAAGCAATAGGATCTCTGTATTAGAATAAAGAAAAAATTGTTCAAGAAAGATTTATTTTATTAAACAATTTTACTTCCACCAAGATAGTTATTTTTATTAAAAATCATGTTATTTACAATAATCTTTTAGTATATACTAAAAGCTACCAGTAACATTCCAACTCTTCCAAAACATAGCAATGTATAGCATAATATACATCCTTAAAAATGCGATAATCACCGTACGTGTAGCAGTGTATAGTATAGTATACATCGGGTTTTTCCAAAATTTTCATATCACGATTTTTTTATTTATTTTTTGATGTTCTTTATAGCCCAAAAAAGCTACTAATATTTTTTGCTTTTCTTCAAAAAAAAATCTTGCCACGATAAGGGTTAATATATTTTAATTTGGATATTGATTTATTAAATATAGATAGGTACATTTTTTTTGCAAGAAAATCTGGTGATAGTTCACTCTGCTCACTCATGTTATGTCTACATATGTTCAATTAGACATTGTGATTTTTATGACGATTGCATACTTCATGTAAATTTAATTTTTTCTCTCTTGTTTTTCCTTAACTTTCATCAATCCCGCCAGCTTCGCTTATTGTAATGATTGAAACAAACTCTTAGGAACGTAACTAGAATTTAATATGAGTATACATCTCGAATCGATCTCTTCATATCTAGAAGATGAAACGGATCTTTACTAAGAATATATCCGTCTACCGTCATTTGTCACCCATCATCAATCACCCGTCATCCGTCATTTTTCGTCCGTCACCTGGATGACTTATTGCTGAATATATTGTAGCACTTACGACAATATTCATAAATAATAATATAGGTAAATTATAAAAATTACTTATATATTTTACATTATAAAACCACAATTTAGAATAATTTTACTGTTTTCACTATTTACGTCCAGGTACAGCGTTTTACTTCAAAGAGTATTTTTTTGTTTTTTGCACTCTATAATCCTTATAGCGTGCGAAGGAAATGGCTACATGAATCTTTTTTACTATACAAGATTTACAATTTATATTATTTACCCAACACGCAATACCGCTAGGAAATTGGTAGAAAGTTGTAAAAAAATAGTGTTTTAACACTCCTCTATCTACCCTACTAAATGCGGAAAAAGGCGTGAAACTGAAAAAAAAAGTAAATTCAATAGTCTTTAAATATATTTGGATAAATGTAATACCTATTATGAAGTTCATAATAAATTCACACAGCCATTTACAGTAAACTTGGCCATTACGCAGATAAAACATAAATAGCCGTGTATTGTTAGAATACATTGGACGTACTATTTTAAGCACTAACGCGTTTAATATGCAAATATGCAATTACTAAACTGATAGCGGTGGACAGTGAAAATTTATAAATATTAGCTAATTGAGCAAAAATGAGGTAGGAAGAGGGAACCTAGTGTCAAAATACTCCGTTCCCCATTTTTCGCCACAATCTGGTGGTATTACGTGTTGAGTGATGGTTCTCGCCGCGCTTTGCGTCTATACCAGAGAGAAGAAATGAAAATATTAAATATTTCATTACCTCAAGTGGAAACCGAACCCACAACTGACGCGTTCACTGTCATACGCTTGTGCCCCTGTGGCACTACTAGTTTCAATATTAAATTTGAATTAATTAATATCATTATTTATTATTAAACACAGACAGATGTTATTTTAAGGCTTTCTAAGCATTCAAGACGAAAACCAGGGACAATCTATTGTATAGTCATTAAACAAAATGATAAACACTATTAAAGGTACGGAATCCTGAAAAAGAATACAAACTAAATATTACAAAGTAAAAAAATCCATAGAGCCCGATAAACGCTAGGCGCAGCGCTTACAGACAACCAATGCGACCTTTCACCGATCTGCTCCGGACTCGAGTCTATAAAGGGGTCGCCTCTGCATTCTTTATTGACCTAATGATCTATTTCTGCTTAGTGACTTTATCGTATTGTAAACTGTTACGTTCGTTAAAAGTTTTTGTAGGCTCATATTTCCTAGTCTTTTACTTTTATAGAAATATATAAAATTTTTTGTTTTTTGTTTTTTTGTTGTTGTTGTTTAGTTATTTATTATGTAGGTATTTTTTATACTTGAGCTTTACGCTTTATCCCGCAGATAATCAAAGGGAATTTAGTATTAAGACTCTCCGTTGCCCAGTTTCCGCCGAATTCTCGAAGCAATACGTGTTGAGTGCTGAAACTCTACGCCGCGCTTTGGCTTGTTACAAGAACGGGGAAATGAAAATATTAAATAATTCGTTCCTCAGAGTGGAAATCAAACCCACTACGACTAGCAATTACAGTCACACAATTAATAATAATATTATATACTCTATTACAATTTTTTTTTTTAATAATTTAAAAAACTAAATTGCTAAAACAAATCAAAGCTGAAATACAAGTGGAAATCAAACCCGTATTCCTTTATTACGTTTCCCGATAGCAGTATAGGCTATGAAAAGTAGCTTTCAGTCTAGTCTCCACTCTCTGCCCAAATTCGAAGTATTGCGTGTTGAGTAGCCTTAGGGTGGATTCACACTATAGTACCATAGTCCAGTCTTCGTTAAAATATTCTTATATGAGAAACGATGAGGGCATTCATACTACTGTTCCGGTCAAATTACGGTACAATTACGCATGTATATAATAATATTTTACAAGATTATGAAATCGGGCCGAGAAAGAACCGTGACCAGCACTATACTGGTAATCCTCATATGTATCCTTTATATATAACCTTCTTCTGAGTAACGATTAAACCCACAACCTTCGTTTTTACGCTATCCCAATTTACCCCATATTTTTATACTTATTTAAAAAAACACACACAGTAAATGTAATAGCAAAAATATCAATAAATTTTATGACTGTAGTTTCCTAATATCTGTCTTAATTGTAAGTAATTTTTTAAAGGTATTTTTTCTCAGAAAATATTTGTAATGTTTTTTTTTTTGAACTCAATATTATAATTTATGAATCTAAGGTAAGAAATTTAATAATCTTTTGGTTAGTCAAGATTATCTTCCGCTAGGAAGCTAGTGATTTATTAGGTGAATGAATAAGTTCTCGCTGTTTTTTGAAAGATGGCGTTGCGGCTCTCTGTGCATGTAATTTCGTACGGTAACGAATCACCAAAGTAGTACTATATGTAACCTCAAATTATAGTAGAATAGTGTTTACTACAGTGTCGACTACATATTTATTTTCCCTTTGTGAAAATGTGTACTTTTGTGCCAAATAAAGTGTTTTTGCGGGGAATTTTATTGCACTGCTTTATTGAAGAAAAATTCTGCAGCAGAAGCACACAGAATTCTCGTTGAGACATATATATGGTGACAATG